>JAUCNO010000280.1:11270-62826 GCA_032353835.1 Enteromius viviparus | reverse complement strand
GTACCTGTACAAATTTTTCCTGATCTCACCTCTCCGTAGTTGTAGAAACCTGTTGTAAGAACATCAGAAAGAAAAAAATCCAGCTATCTAGTTCCTCAGAACTAAACAGCTCTGCATTCAGTTCCTCAGAACCAAATGCACTGAAAAAATCCAGCTATCTAGTTCCTCAGAACTAAACAGCTCTGCATTTAGTTCCTCAGAACGTCTAGGTTACCTATTGTAACCCCCGTTCCCTGATGGAGGGAACGGAGACATTATGTCGTATCGACAGACTGGGTCTTACACTTGGGAGCCCTGATTCGCTCTAGTATTGAAAAAAAAACGCCAATCAGAATTTCTTCTGACTGGCAAGTGGTAATTGCATGCCAGCCCACGTATAGCCCAGGTATAAGCGGGCACAGCTGCAACCACTAATTAGGTTTTGCTGAGGAAAAAACAATGGCACTCTTAACTGAGTCACTGAATACTTGAAAAAATTGTCTGTCACTTCTGGTCGAAGAGAAAAATGTGTTTTAACTTTGAACATTCTGTGAACCCAGCTTAACAGAGAGTGGATATTAGGAAACAGAAGACATGACAAAAAACATGATGGCTAAAGAGCGCTAGAGATACTCTGAGCAACAATAGCTAATAATATGTGACAATAATAACTTTTTAACCTAAATATATCAACACACTCTTTCAACCAAGTTCACTTAGAAGCCATTTTACTGTGTCCATTTTACTAAATTTTCTTAAGCATGCTGTTTAAATTATCATCATGGTCTCCAACAGTCTTTTAATCTTTAATGAAACTTACTGACTAAACTTTTGATAGTTATATGATCCTTTTTAACATGGGGTGGAAGGGGAGGTTCTGTCACGATAAAAGATAAATTAAGCTTTCAAAGGTGTCAAATCAAAGGTTTATTGTTGCTCATCTAGTGTGGAAAAGGGAACAAAATGTTTCTGTAGTTACTTTGGAGCAAACATTTAGCATGAGACAGGAAAAAATTAACAAAGTTTCAAAGGCATTATATAAAAACTACAAGCTAAATTTTAACTGGCTGCCCCGCAAAAAAAAAAAAAAAACCTTGCTGTTTTTCTATGGACCCTTGCTAATTTTTGTTCTAATAAAAGGCTAGGCTATGAAAGTGAATAGCTAAATGAAAATAATGCCTCTTAGTGTGTCCATGTTTTTTATTTCAAAGTCTAAGCTTAATGTTTTGTGTAGACAATGCAGTTACACAATGACGAGTCTCTTTTCAAGTATATTGTGAGTCCTTATGTGAGTAGGAGAGGACTTTGACAACCGGATGGTCAAGCACTTTGTTGAAGAGTTTAAGAGGAACCACAAGAAGGACATCAGTCAGAATAAGAGAGCAGTGAGAAGGCTTCACACGGCCTGCGAAAGAGCTAAAAGGACCCTCTCATCTAGCACTCAGACCAGCATCGAGATCGATTCCCTGTTTGAAGGCATTGATTTCTATACTTCCATCACAAGGGCTCGCTTTGAAGAGCTTAATGCTGAGCTCTTCAGAGGCACGCTGGAACCAGTCGAGAAGGCTTTGAGAGATGCTAAAATGGACAAGTCCCAGATCCAACATATTGTTTTGGTTAGCGGCTCCACCAGGATCCCCAAGATCCAGAAGCTTTTGCAGGATTTCTTCAACGACAGGGAGCTCAACCACAGCATCAACCCAGATAAGGCAGTGGCATATGGAGCAGTGGTGCAGCCCGGCATCCTGATGGGTGACACCCTGGAAAACATTCAAGACTTGTTGCTTCTGGACGTGGCTCCTTTGTCCTGGGGTATCGAGACGGCAGGAGGAGTCATGACTGCTCTCATCAAACGAAACACCACCATCCCCACCAAGCAAATGCAGATCTTCTCACATATTCTGAGAACCAGCCAGGCGTCCTGATCTACCTTAAATCGAGGTGACCTTTGATATCGATGCCAATGGCATACTGAACGTATCGGCTGTAGGCAAGAGCACAGGGAAGGAGAACAAAATCACCATCACCAATGACAAAGGTCGACTGAGCAAAGAGAAAATCGAGCAGATGGTGCAGGATGCGGAAAAGTACAAAGTTGAGGATGAGGTGCAGAGAGAGAAGATTGCAGCAAAGAACGCCCTGGAGTCTTGCACCTTCAACATGAAGAATAGCATTGAGGATGAAAAGCTGAATGGACAGATTAGTGAAGAAGAAAAGAAGATGGTCATTGATAAGTACAAAGAGGTTATTACCTGGTTGGAGAACAATCAGCTGGCTGAAAAGGAAGAGGAAGTATGAGCACCACCAGAAGGAACTGGAAAGTGTGTGTAATCCAATTATCTCTCTGCTCTATCAAGGACTTCCCACAGGTGGATGTGGATTCCTGGCCCAGCCTGAATCACAGGGTCCCACCATTGAAGAGGTGGATTAAAGAAGAAAACGTGTCTTACTATACTTACTATACTGATACTTACAGATTTATAAGAGCTAAGTTTTTAATATCTTGTTTGTCAAATGTCCATGAACTTGAATGTAGTAAACTGTCTATTAGCTGAGATATGAATTATTATTAATTGAGAGGAATAAATTTATATGCAATGTTTTATTATTATTTTTCATTTATAAGAGTAACAAAATAAAAGCCTATTTTTAATCATGAAAACCAATCCAATGATTTCTTTCTCTATTGAAGAAAGCAAAGTAGAAAATGCATGATGTTAAACCTGCTTTGCTTTACTTGTACACTAGGTGACGTTGTAAGACAAATTTAAATTTACTTGGAATTTCACATTCACAACATAAATTCTTTTTATTGTAATTACTGCATTTGTAAAACAACAACAAAAAACATTTCTAACAAAAACTTTAAGGTTCTGTAATTTTCTATGAAAATTATATTTTCTGAAAAAAAAAATCAATCTTATTATCAGTCATTAATATAATTTTCAATTTATATATATATATAATTTTTCCTGCACTTGATTTGGACTCTTTTGATTTGCGTTTTTACTTAACATTTCTGAGTTTAGAAACTATCAGGGAGAGCTCCTAATGAACTATAATAACAATATTAGTATGCTCTGTCAGAGAAAAAAATCAGAGGATGCTAAAAAAAATTATAAGGGATGTCAGATTGTAGAACTATATCAAGATAGCAGCATGATAATACAAAACATAGCCTATTGCTAAAAATACACGGTAAATTAAATTAGGCTACGATGTAATGCGGAAATACTTCATCATAGACTGTGAAAAGGGGTCCATAATCTGATAAACTGAAGCTTTCCCCTGTAGCCTACTAATCAAATTGAGCTCACGTTCATACGTGATGCAGCGCTGTAAGGGTTACTGAGGCGCTGGAGCATCATCATCATCCTCCTCCCATGGGCTGTGTCGTCTTCTGACTGTCACAAGATGCAACAGATCTTTTCCAACAAACTGACAATACCGTCTCATCCTTCGCCAACAGCAGATTTGGCCTGAAAGAGATGTACAATCAGAGTTAAGATAGCAGACGTTATTCGGCATGGTTGCGCTTTTGTTTTAAACGTTGTGATTAAGGAATAATGCGCGCGCAGGATTTACTAATTCAGCGATAAGGTGAGGAGAGTTTTGAAAGAAATGTAATGGAGAGTAATTTTTAGAGTAGTCTGACTCTTATTCGAACTAATTTTGGTTTTCTTAACCAAATTAAGAAATTCCTAAGCGCGCGTAAATGCCAATTCGGTCGTAATACGCGAACGGTTTAGCTAGTGTTTTGATGTTTACTATCTTGTCAAAGTGCCCATGAATAAGGAACAACGCAAGCATCCACCCATAGACTGAGAATCCAGGAGAGTTTCTCCGTTAACAGGTGGTTCTTCGCGCCTCTGATGGTCATGTTGACAGCGGAAACTCTATACAGTTGTTCGACTTTCGTAACTGACGACAGCTGCGCAGGTTTAGAAAGTCAAGAGAGTTACTAGGTGAAAGCCTCTCTATCTAAATCTATGATCAGCTCTGTGTGTATTTCGGCGTACCGCGGGCGCAAGTCAGGCAACAAACCTCCTTCCAAATCATGTCTGAAGGAAGAGATGGCCAGAGGCGAAAACTCGGAGAAAATCATCATCAACGTCGGCGGCACGCGCCACGAAACCTACAGGAGCACCCTTAGGACCATACCGGGCACGAGACTGGCCTGGCTTGCCGAGACGGACCACCAGGTGAACCCGGATTCAGACACGGGACAAACACCCAGCGCCAGCGCCAGCGAGTTCTTTTTTGACCGACACCCGGGCATATTCGGCTATGTGCTGAACTACTACAGGACCGGTAAGCTGCACTGCCCGGCTGATGTGTGCGGCCCTCTGTTCGAGGAGGAGTTGGCGTTTTGGGGCATCGATGAGACCGACGTGGAGCCCTGTTGCTGGATGACCTACCGCCAGCACAGGGACGCAGAAGAGGCGTTGGAGATATTCGAACCGCCAGATCCTGACGACGCGGAGGATGACCAGGACATGCCCAGACGCTTTGGTATTGAGGACAGCCCTGGCCGCTCCAGGGGATGCTGCGAAGTTTGGCAACCAAAATTATGGGCGCTTTTTGAAGATCCATATTCTTCGCGTGCAGCTCGGGTAAGACAATGCACATCACATGTATAAAGAGGGAAAATAACAACTTAATGTTCATGATTCATGATTCATAACCTTTATCAGAGTGCAGACAAAAAATCACGTAAGCAGTTTTGTTTCTGTTCATTGTTTCAATAAAGGCTATATATCATAGCCTACCATGTGGTTAGGTTATCTTTTTGTTCTGTAAAAAACATCTTGGTGTTTTAAAGAATTCAAAAGCCAGAACAATTATTTAAAGAACCTATAATCAAACTTTCATATCTGTTTTAATATTCCAAAAACGGTTCTTTATACAAAAAGATAGCTGAGATGTCAAAATGAACCGAATTATGTCAATTCTTAGGTGTCACAATTTTAAGGATTATTAGTAATAGTAATAGTATTTATTGAGAGAAACAAAATGTGAAATAAGCCTACATACTTAAATGTCATGTTTGGTAATTAAAAGTCAATCATTAAAATAGTTTTAAATGACAGTGACCTGAAAATCTATTTAATGTTCAGTAAAATATTGTTGAATACAGTTGCAAAGGTCAAGACCTCTGAGGCTGGACAGGCATTTAATTTGCTTAAAAGAACGGTTGTAAAGAATGGTTAAAGAACAGTTCACCGTAAGTTATTTTGGGGAATGGTTCTTTATATGGCATTGCTGCAAAAAAAACTTTGGAGCCTACCTGCTTGACAGATTAGTTTGTTTTAGTTAGCCTAATAGTTTTATTTAACATATCTATTAGTTCCCCCAACTTTCACTTTGGGACAGTACCCTTTCAAAAGGTCAACATTTGTGCTTTTTTACTGCTATAAGATGCACATAAGTACCTTAAAGGTACACATTAGTACCTAAAGTGTATTTGGTACTTTTTTTTTACTTTTTTGAGAGGTGTGATTAGTTCATGTTAAGCTAATGCATGCCCACAGGTGTTGTATTATGGCCATTAGAGCTTTCAGTCTTTACTACCAGTCAGTAAGTCAGCTTTAAACGAATGTCGTGATCAGATCATCCTTGCTCTGTGGTTACCAGTAGAAACACAACCAGCTCCAACGGTTTAATGAACTGCACCTGTCTCACACAGTGGCAAACATGCACTCACCCAGATGCCACCTGCTCTAGTGTTAATGTGTCACACTCTGATGTCAGACGTGTGAAATTCTTTCTTGCTGTGATGGATGAATGTCACTCACAGAACTTTCTGAGATGCCTCAGAGACAGAATGATTTATGTTTAATTAAAACTCTTTCTGTGTCAATTTAATTTAATTTAATGCCTAAAAAGGCATTTGGTCTGTTTGAAATATAAATCTTTTGTAACATACAATATAGTAAGAAATTAAGACATAATGCTGTATACATTATTTAATGTCTTTGAGGAATAAAAGTACAACGAAAGTATAATACAAAAGTATGAATTTCTTACTCAAATGACCCAGGGTTTTTGTTACCACATCTATTTTGTGAGTGAGTGCATTTTATAGCTAATCATATCTCTCAAATCTGTGTTTCGAGGCACATTTCAAGGCTGGATTCAGTTGTAATTACATCAGAAGCAAGAGCACCCTTGGCAGAGCGTACTGTCTCAGCTGTAACGAGCTGTTTAAATCTGTAATGTGAAAGCTTTTTATTGTAGGGCTAAATCTCTGTTACAGTATTGAACCCTGGACGTTTGGCTACTTTATTTAGACCAGGAAATCAATTTCTTTCCTTTGAGAAATTTAGAGGTTATTAATTGCTTTTGTTGCTTGGCACAGAGGTCACTTAAAAAAAACAATGCTGTCATACAATGTGTTCCTTTTCTTCAGGGTGCAAAACAGACATCGGGTTTCAATGATATGCAGTGTGTTTGTCACAGCTGAGCTGCTTTGATTGTTAACATCTACACAAGGCTGAGCCATTGTCTTGAAGTCCATCATTTCTTCATCATTATTAAGCTAGTTGTTTGTTTTCCTAATTAATTTAGATGATTTTTAGCATACAGGCCTGACAGACTAAATGGGAATAAAAAGAAAACAAGTAATGAGGGAGAAAGGTGAAACAGAACAGCAACGCCTTCTAAAGAATAAATCTTTCAGAGCAAACAAGATGTCATTATCTTCCAATTGCTCAGAAATGACAAGGAGCAAATGGTTGGGCTTCTTGGACCCTGCTATTCTTCAGCTCTCTCAATTATCTCTGTCTAGAGAGCATTATGGGCTGCAGGGCTCATGTTTACCATATACTGACGGCTGCTCAGGCCAGCTAATACAGTTAGAAAGGAATAAAAGCCATCTGGGCTTTTATTAATCACAGGTTTCAAATGAGGTTAAAACATGGTAACATGTGTAAGCCTTTCCTCATAATTACAGCATTACTTTCTCACCGTCATGGTAATTAATCACTCACCGGGTAATTGGCCTAGGGCAGACACTGTCTGGATGTGTGGTTCTAGGCATTCTGGTAGTATGATTTTGAATGGTTGTGTGCTATTAAAAAGGGGCTCTAGTGAAGTAAACAAGATTTGAGAACTTTGACGAACAATGTGATATATTTAATACTATTATTACTACTACTACTAATTATTATTGTTTTATTTTACAAAGAATTTTTATTTTATGGGTGACATGTTATCATGCTGATTAGGGGTGGGCGATATAACCAAAATATTCTATCAGAAGCAATTTTCTACCTTGATAACAATATCACAATATAGCAATTTGTATCTGAAAATGCACAAATAAAAATTCAAACACAAAGAAACTGTTTTATATAATTTAATTGTATTGAAACTGAATTACAGCAATACTTTAAGTAAAAAAACAAGCATTCTGTTTACTGCAATGTATTGTAAGGTTAATGTGTTTTTTTCTAAGAACAACAGGTACTGTCTGACAGCTAGTATACCAGTTTCCACCACTTGCTAAATACCTTGCAAAGCACGTTTGTCTCATTCGGATCACTTTTTCTATACCCAAACCAATTCCACACCACAGACAATGCATGTTTTTTCTTTACAATCTCCTCGTTGGTTTCGTCACATGTAAACGCGCTGCTGCACTGAGGGGTGCGTGCGCACTGGGGAAACGAGCTCGCGCATGCGCGGCAGCACCAGAGACTCGCTGAGGTTTGTCCAAGAAGTCACTAGATTTGTCACTTGTCGCTTTTTTGGAAAAATGCCACCATCTGAAAAGCAGCTAAATCTAGGGACAAAGTCGATAAGTTGGAAACACTGCTTCTTCCAATGTCGAAGTTAATGTTTATTGCATGGTTATGTGCAACGTCACGTGATCTCAACCGCGATTAAGACGATAGACCAAAATCTCTATCGATTGAAAAATTTCTACTGGTTAATCGTGTCTACCGGAATATTGTCCACTCCTTAATGCTGATAAAAATCATGCAAAAAATCTGTGACAGCAATTTCTTGCTTTTTGTCAGGAGGTATACAAAAGCTTAACAAAGTCCGTATCTTTAATATGAAATACACATGGAGCTGGATTTACCGATAATTTATGCAAGGTTGTGCTCTGATCACAGAGCGACATGCATATATAATAATTCTTTAAAAGTTGCAGCCTTCATAATTGTGCTAAGCTAAATCGAATTTATGTCGATTAATAACCCTACAGAACCTTCATGACATAAGGATGTTGCTTAGAGACTGCACAGTGAGCTCATGGTTGAACTGCTGTACGAATCAGAATTGTGCTGAGAACAACACCACTTTCGATTTTGTGATATTTCTCAATGTATCTGTTCTGAAATGGCATAAATGGGATATAATTTATTTTATATTTCAACCTGTTTCGAGGTAGATTTAACATTTTAATATTTAAGTAAAATTTATATATACATATACAGTATATATATATATATATATATATATATATATATATAAATTATACATTTATATTTATAATTACTTAAATTTATATCGGCAACAAAATCATAGTGAATTTTTATTGCTCAGCCATAATGTATTTTGTAAATCGCTGAGCCATAATGCAGTGCACGTGGCTTTGAAAAAAATATTGAGAACTATTCTCTGATTTAATTGAATAGCAAATTCAGTCTTGATTACTATTACTTTTCTAAGCACCTTAATAATGTTTACACAAGTTTGTCTGCTGTTAAGAATAATGTAAAACATGCATGCCTTGTTCTGTCGAAGATCTAAATTTATACAGGCATAACAAATTGCCTCTAACTAAATGTGAGTCATTACAATAACTATTTTATTTTCTGTATAACATAACACAGTTGATATGATTGAATTTCTCTAGATTCCGAACACTTCACTGAACTTGAGAAATGAAATGAATTGTGTGCAAATGATTCTCTTGCTTCTCAAATTACCAGTTCTTCTGTTGTGGTTTGGATGATTTTACATCTCTCTCTCTCTCTCTCTCTCTCTCTCTCTCTCTCTCTATGTCTATCTCTCTATCACACACACACAGATTGTGCAAGTGAAAAGGTGTTATTTCTTTGTCTTAATTGATTGTTGTATTGGGTTTTTGGATGGGGATTTAGGCTTAAAATGATTTACCATTACAAATTATATTGTTAAAGGAGTTAATGTTTTTCAAAATGTTACATAGTTTGGTGGAAATAATGTATAACCTGTTGTTTTGCTCATCCTCAATGATCTAAAAACCAGGTAATTATTTTTATTTTATGATGTTTTTCCTTGAATGCAATTAACAAAGAATGAGATACAAATAGTGTATTTAAGGAACATAATCCATAGTATTTTTATTGTTAGTTTCTGACAGCCTGCAGCCTGCCAGATTCACAAATCTTACATAAAAAATGATTAATATATGACAGGTACAGTACAGTCACCCATTCACCATTTTTGTGCATTGATGCAGTTAGAATAAGTATTAGCAGATAGAAACTTACACACTGAAAAGTCCCTGCAGTTTTTGGCAAGGTGATGGATTTAAAGAACCCTGTGTTTATTGTAATTATGTATTGTTATCTCGAAATCATGTAAGCTGTGTATTTGAAAACAAAAAATCAAGTCATAAGAGAGCTCGTAAATATGAACGGACACTGCAGACATTTAAACAGAAGAGTCAAGCGCATATTCATTGCTGTACGCATCTTTCTAATAAAACTCTTACCAAATTTATACCTTCACAAGTTGGTCCAGGAATGCAGGGTGCTCTGCAGTCTGAGCCTTATATGACTAATGTCTCCAGCACTTTTGTTGTTCTGTGGAACAAAGTATGGACAGGATGGCTTTGTCTGTTTAGAAGTGGTGTAAACCATTTGGCGTTTAGATAAACCAAAATGTAGATATCCTTCATAGACTGAACTCGCTCGCAGACCTATACTCCCAGCTGCTGCTGTGACACATTTTTATAACGAGAATAAAGATCAAAACTATTAAAAGTAACATTGTAATGTAACATTAACTTTGCAACCCATTTTATTGACATAATGAGTTGTATTTCTAATTGAAACAGGATATTAAATAAGAAAAGGGTTGGTGACATCAGTAGAAAAAGAAATTTACTAGTGAAGCAAGTTATTAAATTCTAATGAAAGATTGCGAATGAAAACCTTATTTGTTCTTTGTAATAATGTACACTGATGAATCATTTAGAACAGTGGCAAGGCTAAGGGCCAGGGTGGCAGTCGCCCACTCAGATTGAAGGCTGGTCCAATCAAATCAGATCAAATGTTTTGTTGTTGTTTTTGTTTTTTTGTGGGAAAGTAAAAATATGCTGCATACATTACAATAAGAAGAAAAATAGTTTGGAGGATTTCTAGTCGTCTGGTGGCATTGTTTAATTACAATATTATCATATAGAAAAACTGAAAATATAACAAAAATTTTGTAGACCTTAGAGGGGGAAAGAAATACTGATAGCTTTTTGTTGCTGAATTGTTTTCACAATTATCTTGCGCAGTGACAGGCTTTTATACACTGAAGAAATACAAGCTCGAGGTCAAGGAGGCCAAGCACAGAACAGCTTGATTCACAATTTAAATTATTCACCCCTTCCATTCCTGGCCCGTGGTTTATCTGACCATGACCCAAGTGCATTTAGCACTTGCATGTTCTTCTGTGACACATATTGCCGTTAAAAAACTGCCTTGACTTTCATCTTTCAGTGTTCTTGATCTGAGAAATGAGCAGTCGTAAATGTACACACAAAAGCCAGTGCAGGGAAACACTGTTGTTCATGCAGAGAAAAGACAGTCTATTGCGTCTCTCTGGAGAAATGCTTGGCACAACAACTCACAGGCGTCTGGCTCTGGACTCGGAGTTGACAGACAAAATAATAGTGATTTAATTCATTCCTAGTGTGTGCGATTGCTTTCATTTCTTACAGCCTGCTGCTGAGAAACTTTTAAAAGGACAGAGGGAATTTCATTCTTGTCACTCAAAGCTCATGTCATGGTTCACATATGAATCTCTGATAAGTATTATAGTGTATGTATTTAAGATATGTATTCATTAAATCTACATTTATATGCATTTTGGCAGACACTTTTATCCAAAGCAACATAGATTGTATTCAAGGTACTGTATACATTGCATGAATGCATTCTTTGAGAATCAAAATCTTGAGCCGGGTGTTGCTACAGTAGCACTGTTCCCTACTGTTCTAACTACAGTATGGCGATTTCAGTATTATGTTTAGTAAAAGATTTTATTTCCAAGCCATGGAAAGTAATCACATACGCTATGCAGTCCTACACTCCTTTTTTTGACCCCATTGGGTCA
The DNA here is from genome assembly GCA_032353835.1 of Enteromius viviparus. NCBI lineage: Eukaryota > Metazoa > Chordata > Actinopteri > Cypriniformes > Cyprinidae > Enteromius > Enteromius viviparus. Next base: position 51,525 of record JAUCNO010000280.1, on the reverse strand, counting down.
TTTTTTGGGCTGTTTTTAATATTTTTACCAAGATGCTGTTTTTTTGTTTGTTTGTTTTTTAACCCAAATGTTGTGTTCAACTTCATTTCATTGGGTTACTTATAATATTTTTTGCCAGGTGCTAGGTAGTTTTTCTGTAACTAGTTGCTGGATCATTTCTAATGCTGGGTTAATTTTTCTACCTAACCGCTGAGTTGATCTCCAATAAAACAACCCAGCTACTGAGTTACATCCAGAGCGCAGGCTTTTTGATGAGAAGAGAGTGGTTTCGGTTTGCTGCACTTCTACAGCGAAAAAGAGGTTTGTATCCATTTTATTACATTTACAAATTTTTTACTGTGGTTTAAATGATATAATTTTACATAACACAAGGACGAGATGTCAGTCGCAGTCATTTCACATGATTAAAATGGGAGACATTTTATGGCTAATGGCTATGGCAGGGCAGGACGAAGGTTTTACGGCTGTGGCCGTGACTAGACATGACAAACATCAGAAGCGGATTCCTTAGCCAAGACAAGAGTTCAGTGACCTCCATGGCCTGGACTAGGCATGATGAGAGTTCATTGGCGGCCCACATGGCTGGGACTGGACCTGGCGAGTGTACTCTGGCTACCTTCGCGGACATAACGGGGTCAGGCGAGAGTTCATGGCCGGTCCCCAGGGCCCGGAGACTCCTAAACATCAGCAGTGACTTGACTTGTTCTTGGAAGTTCAACTGTGGCTTGGCTGGACTTTTGGAGATTAGTGACGACTTGACTTGACTCCTCAAAGACTGCAGTGTTGTGACGGAGCGGCGTGATGTCTGCCATTTTTTTATTTTTTTATTTTTTAAGTTTAGGGATTCAGGTTCAGGGAATAGCATTAATACCCCTCTCCTGACTTATCAAATGCCAGAGAGTTAATATTTATCCTTTATTCTATATTTTGTGTCTTCCTGCTTTACTGTATGTTGGCAGTGTTTTTTCTTGTTTGACAGTTATGGGACGCTTGAATTATTTTCCATGGAAACTTAATGGTGAAACAATAGGGTTTGCTCATACAGGTGGTCTGGAATGTGACAGCTGCACTATGGGTCTTTGTGAGGTGTGACTAAATGCTAAATGAGCTGGAGGCTGCTATAGTGAACAGCTGGTACGGGAGATGACATGAGCAACACGTTCTCTCTTAACCCTCCTCTTTTCAGTTTTTCCCTCTCTCACATAAAGTTTAGGGACAGTAGTATTGATCAAAGTGGAAGTAAAAACCATTTTTAACATTGAATATAAATAGTAATGTTTCTTAAGCTCCAATATTACCGTTTTACTGCATTTGCTGCATAATTATATGTAGGTGTATATTTTAACATTTAAACAATACGTATTTGTTATAGATAAACCTTTGGTTTAGAAACATCTGGATGTGTAGTCACTGTAAGTAGTAAAAAAAAAGAGCTCATGTGTTACTCCTGCCAGATTGATTTCAGTGAATCACTCAACAAAAATAGTGATTTCCTCATCAAAATGTACTACGTAGATCTCACATAACAATTATTGTTTATTTTTATGATTATTGCTAAATGCCATCTGGCCCTTATAGATTGGTGTCAACTGCCACAGAACTTGTATGGGCTTACTACTGTTTAGCTCTGTCTACTGCTACTGTCCAGATTAGCCCATATTCCTGCTTTTATACATAATTCACATTTGAAAAATTCTTTCAATGTACAAATCGTGTTGCACTGAATACACGAGAGCTGCCTTTGCTTAATGAATTAATCTCAATAGGATGACTTTATGATGTGTGCTCTGGCATATGATATAGTGCTGGATACATGTGCATAATAACCCATCTGTCCAGCAATTTACAACTCTACTTAAACTGTTTGTATTCAGCACTCAGAAAGGTTTTGTTAATGTTGTAACAACAGCACTCTACGGGGTGCGAGTGCAGCTCGACTCAATTATTTCCCCATTTCCTCATTAGAACACAAATTTAGCTAAGAGTCCTTTCCTACGGAACAATGCCTAACACGTTAAGGAAAATATGGTGTTTGCTCAGAAATATGGTTCAGAAGAGTCGGTGAAGGTGATAATGTTAAAGCTTCTTCACACCAATGCTTTATTAGAGTTTTAATAATTGTTGTAATTTAGTGTGAGTACGGCAGTGTCCACACCACAGCAATGACAACAAAATAGAGGAACAATATTGTTTTTTGCTTTTAACAATCGTTATAGTTGTATTTTAACAGTCGTCTAGTTGTAAATGGTCACTTAAATCAGAGAATGCTGCAGATCCATTCATTTTGTGGTGGAAACATTTTTTTACTGTCTTTAATTAAAACAATGGATAACACATTAAAGAGACAAATTCGCACCATTAACTACCTTACACAGCACTTATTCTACCTCCATATATATAACTTAACTACTGCCTTACTAACAATTAATAAGCATTTATTATGTGTTTATTGAGGTAAAAGCTGTATTTAATGAATTGTTAATAGCGAGAATCGGGCTTTAAAATAAAGTGTGATCAAACATTTTAGACTCTAATTGTATAACTAACAAACAAATATTAAATAGCTTTAAAACTAATAAAAATTTTGCCCAGGACAGGCTCAACATCAGTAAATAGTAAATGATGTTAAAAGTTAAAAGGTTTTGATTCAGGTTTGTTATTATTGCTAGAAAGATCTCCTGAAGAAGTGCCTTTTAACACAGATGCCCCCGCTCACTCTGCCCACATACATGTTCTCATATAATTACCACATTTGCATTTTAGCGGCTGAAAAAAAAAAGATTTATGTGTTCCTGAAAAGGAGTGAAATTGTTGCTGGTTTGAATCAGAGGGCTCTTCCCTTGTTATGACCACTTTGCCATTGATTAAAGCTGATTAAAGTACTCAGTGCAGCTCTTTAATCAAGGGTGAAATGAAAGGGCTGCTGAAACAGTTCCCTTTTCCCATTGCTGTGTTTAATTTAAAGTCATGCTGGGTTCTCTATTTATTTGCACAAGTGCATTGTGTAAGTTATTCTAGGTTTTTGAAAATTTGAATAATGTCTCTACATAGATCCTTGCAAAGCTCGTTATCCTTTTTATGATTGCAGAGGCAGATAATCAATTAATTTTCATGCCTTGCACCATACCTGTGATGATGAGCTCTCGCTCTCACCACCAGATGTCCCTCTCATTGCTGCATCTACTGGATTGCTATCTGGACTGCATCTCCCATCTGCCTTTGCACCCTTCTGCCTACACACTCGCACAGCTGCAATCCATTCAGTTCATTATCAGCACCTGTATATATACTGGTCTATTTTGCACTGACGATTGCATGGTATTGATTTTATTGAAATTTTTTGTGAGCGGTTACCCAGTTGTTTACTCCTGTCTGCCTAGTACGAATTGGACTGTTTATTCCCATTTTTTGATGATTAGCTGCCTGATCTCGACTATCTGTCTGTTTAACTTTACTACGATTCTGGATATCCTTTTGCCTTGTCTTCCGATTTGTTTATTCACCTGTTTCTAAATAAATCGTCTTGCACATGGATCCGCACGCCTCCGTCTACTCTGTGACAATACTATCTAATGCCATCATGACACTTTTGCCATATGGCATGATTTGTAAACGAAACAGAAGTCATGATAAATGAGTTCAAAGAGTTAAAGACAACAGCTAAAACGGCATGATTGCTTCAGCCAAAGTGTTTTCATCTCATGAGTGCTTTTAACACTGTCAGGGTCCGTTTTTAGTGTAGGTTGTACCTTTCAAAACATGAAAGAGCGTTAACCTTTTAGTGTCACTCACCAAACATTTGACTTGGAAAGTGTCATGTGCAAGAAGCACTGGAATGTAATTTTGCAAAATGTTGCATTTAGCCATCTAACCACTGGTTACTGTAAGTATAGTCGTCTTTGCATAATTCTGCTGTTATCTTAACAGGAGAATAGTGTGTGCACAGATATGCTTTATTGCAGATGGAAGGAAACATGTGCCTTTTTATCTCAACAAAAGTAGAGAATGCTCTATAGGGCCCTAAGAAAGCCATGTAAATTTTTTTACCAAATTCTATAATTTTTTTTTTCCAAATTCTGTTTTATTTTCTGAGGGTGATTTTCTGTGTCATTTATCCATTCTTATATTGTGTGAAGCCAAAGTCATGTCTAAGAACCAGTGGGTTCTTAACCTGATAAAGATAGATGAGTCCTGCTCCTAAAGCTCTGATTGATTTATAAGTCCCACCAAATCTTGCATTGGCAGCCTGCAGTAATACTGTAGATTAATGAATTATTAAAATTGTTAAAAGTGATTCTGTCATAGTCTTCATTTACAGTTTATTGCTCCTGTGAGAATCTGTGTAAACATAAATAAAATTGATTACATCGCTCTGGGAGCACTACCGTGCCGCCTATAGGCTTGTGTCTCCCTCAGCATGACAACAAGTATCCAACTGAGCGCTGTGGTGCACGTGGTTGTCATGGTTACCCCCCCCCCACCCCAACACCACCAGTTGCTTTGCAGCTCTTGTCCTTTATCTACATCTTCACATACGTCCTTTATGTTTCAGTTACTAAAAAAAACAATATCATTAATTACACTGTTTAACAGATTTACCACATCTTTAGCTGAGCTGCGGCTGCTTTAGATGACAGCTGATCATTTTCACAAAATTTAATTTGATTATTTGCTGCTGATAAAGGAAAAAGAAATGGCCTCCATTTGTTTTCAATTTTAAGATAATACTGTATGTTTATGTTTACAAGCAAGTGGACTTATATGACTTGACAGATAAGGATGGGCGGTGTGAGAGAGTTGAGCAGCCCATTTGAAATGGGACAAAAAGCATTAACATTTACTAAATAAAACAGGTTAATTTTACTCAAATTTTAATTAAAGTTCACTTAATGAAAAATGTTATTCAAAATCTTAAACAGTATTATCATGATTTGCCTTAGAGTGTGTAAGGACATACATTTTTTAAATTAGGATACATTAAAAAATGTGTTTTTGCATAAGATTAATAAGGGGATTATCTGTAAGTGTTTTTTGTTATGTTGGGATCTAGGGGGATTTCTGCTTTGATGGAGATTTGGGAGTTACCTTAATGACAAGGAGAGCCTGTGATTATATGACTATACATATGCTGCATGCTGCTTTATTTAATAAACCAATAACTGCAAAACTGCACTGCTAGAGCAGTGATAGTCACTTATAGTTATCTTATCATTGCTTAATAGTTTTAATTCACTCATATTTCAGATATACACATTGTGAAGTTAATAGAGTCTGTTTTTTCATGGTTAGTGTATCTCAACGGTTGTAATAGTACGAATGTATTAAAGGTTGAATAAGTGTAATACTTATTTCATATTCAAAGATGTTTGCCAAATCAGAGGGTTAAAATCAGGGTAGTTACATTATTTTTTAAATCATACTTTTTAAAGTAAAAATCACACAAACATTATAAATGCAGTTCATGACCATTTTAAGAGATGTTTAAGAGCTGTTTACTGAGATGTTCGATTTCTGGTTTTATTTTTCAGGTAATTGCCTTTGTCTCCCTGTTTTTCATCTTGGTGTCCATCACTAACTTCTGCCTGGAGACCCATGAGGTCTTTAATGAACTTCGTAATGTCACAAATCCTGACAGCAACTCCAACACGACCTCTGTCTCCCCAAAGATGGAGATGGAGCCCAAACCTGTGCTGACGCTGGTGGAGGGAATCTGCGTGGTGTGGTTTACCTTCGAGTTCCTGGTCCGCATCATATGTTGCCCAAACAAGCTTCTCTTCATTAAGAACCAGCTAAACATCATTGACTTCGTTGCCATCCTGCCCTACTATCTGGAGATGAGTTTGACCAATGTCAAATCCGAAGCTGCCAAGGACGTCCTGGGCTTTCTGCGCGTGGTCCGTTTTGTGCGCATCCTACGAATCTTTAAGCTCACTCGACACTTTGTAGGTCTCAGGGTACTCGGCCACACCTTGCGGGCGAGTGTGAATGAGTTCTGTCTGCTCATAATCTTTTTGGCGCTCGGGGTGCTCATCTTCGCCACCATGATCTACTATGCTGAACGTATTAGCGCAGATCCCCAAGACCCTAGTGGCTGCAACCACACGCATTTCAAGAACATTCCCATTGGCTTCTGGTGGGCAGTGATCACAATGACTACTGTAGGTTATGGGGATATGTACCCTAAGACGTGGCTGGGCATGATGGTCGGTGCGTTGTGTGCTTTAGCAGGTGTGCTTACCATTGCCATGCCAGTGCCCATTATCGTTAACAATTTTGGGATGTACTACTCACTGGCTATGGCTAAGCAGAAGCTGCCCAAGAAAAAGAAGAAGCACAACCCAAACCCACACATGGTGATGAATTCTGCCTCGTTTGGGAAGTCTGAAAGCAACTCGCCAAGGAACAGCACACAGAGTGACACGTGCCCCCTCGCTGCTGAGGAGAACCTTGGACGAAACCGCTCAGGTAGAACATCATGATTTGCATGAAAGTAGTGTTTTCTGAGAGACAACTGTTCAATGAATTACATTGTTTAAATTAATGAAGCTATTTTGAATTATACTGGTAATAAACTTTGGGAATATCACAGTATTAAATACTGCATGCTATACCATTGATATGGACTTTGTTTTTCAGTTTGTGTCAAATATAAAAATGTATTTTGCATATTCGCTACTAGTGAATTGCCATGAACATTCTCATAAACACTGACATCAATGTTTTTGTCTTGTTATCAGATTCGAAGCAGAATGGCGATGCTACCGTAACACTTTCTGAAGAGGAGAGCTGCAGTCTGACTCAGCCGCTCTCTCCGGGCGAGAGGTGGACACTTCGATGCTCACGAAATAGAGACAAGCCCATGAAAGAGACTACTTGCTTCCTGCTAAATTCTGGAGACTTTTCTTGTGGAGCTGAACCCACCATCCACACAGGTAAACAGGAACTGCTGTCTGTAGAGTTAGGATCTTGCTGATATGTAATGAAATTTAGGAATTTTTAAATATATTGTAGTATTTATATTAAAATCTACAAAATCTTTTTTTTCCAAATGTATACTGTATGTTGCGTCCTATGCCACTCCCTCCTCATGTTTAAAGTCTGTGTGAAATCAGAATTGATATATTTATTTTGTTAGCTCGCATTGCTTTTTTTGTATTTTTCTGTTATCTTCGTAATCAACTCAAAAATTATGGACCTTTTCTGATGACTTGAATTTGACAGTTTGGGCATGAGCATGACATCCTTAACCACGCCCCTCTAACTGTCACTGTTACTTTAATACATCTAATAAATGGAGGTGGACGCTCTTTATTTTTATAGTTTAATATTCTGTTTCTCTCTGAAGTACACTGCTCAAAAAAATAAAGGGAACACTAAAATAACACATCCTAGATCTGAATGAATGAAAAATTCTTATTAAATACTTAGTTCTTTACATAGTTAAATGTGCTGATGACAAAATCACATAAAAATGATCAACGGAAATCAAATTTAATAACCCATGGAGGTCTGGATTTGGAGTCACACTCAAAATTGAAGTGGAAAAACAGTGGAAAAAAAATATTTAGGGGCACAGTAAAATATTTTGTTTGTCAGCTATTCTGTAGCTTACAATTCAAAACTGAGAAAAATAGGATGAGAACATCACACAAAACAGATAAGCATTAACCCAACATCCTTCATTACTGACTGCTGTCAAGTCAGACTTCGAATCAGCCTGAATGACTTGCGCCTCGGCCCCCAAATTCCCTTAAGCTCTGACAGGTTGATGGCAGTCTATTTCTGGAGATAATCGCTCGATCACGAGCTGCTTAAGCAAACATTCCACCTTTTACATCCCAGAAGCCCCTCGCTCCATTTGAAGAAGCAGAAATGCTGCTAATGTAAAACAGGAGCTTATTAGCACCTGTGGCTGAAGCAAGACAGCTTATAGGTGGGATTCATCATCTGAAATCCAGTTCACTAATTCGTAAATTAATTAATATTTCTATAAATTAATAACTACGTCTCATCTATGACCTCATCTTTGTTTTGATTTCCCCTTTATTTTTGGCAAATTCAAACAGAGGTCGTCTAAGCCCTTCAGACACTCTGTGACGGTTGATTTGTCATTTTGTGAAAAGCCCTGCAATTTTCCTCGCTGATGTGGAGACCGATACACTCTGGGAATCAATGAGGGGCAGAGCGACAGCAGCTGTGGTCCTGTCAAACAAACAGTGATTACAGGCAATAAGTCCTTCACCAGACATAGCAAAGATGCTCCATCTTTGGAAATGTCATCACTGATGTTAAAAATATATATGTACGAATGATCCGTAGAACAGAAACTTGTGGCATTTATATAATGATATAATGATATATATATATTAAGGTTTTAGGGTTTTTTTTGTACCCCATTGGTAAAATTAAGCTTAATTTAAACGATATTGTCACTGAAAACAAGTCTTAATATCTTATTCTCTAAATGCGTTTGTTTTGATCATATTTAGGTATTTTTACTGGAAAATGAAAAGAAAATAATTTTTTTTTTGTTTGCTGTAAAGACAGAGTCTCCTTGGTTACTGATTTTGGTCCCACTTTATATTAAGTGTCCCTAGTACCTGTGTACTTCCATAGATGTGTATGTAGTATGTAACCACAGTGTAAGTACATACCGGTACAGTACATAGTATCTACAGCTGTAATTTTTTTTGTAACTAAACACATGGAACAACCCTCAGAATGGTGTGTGTAAGTACAAAACAGGACATTGGTAACAACACTTTTTTTCACTTCACTAAGTAGTCATGTAACATCGCTACATGTACACAGGGGGTGTAGTGTGTAGGTTTAGGGATATGTATAATGGGTGGTGTTGTTGCATCTCTGTAATACCAGTGTATATACATGGTAACTCCTCAGGAACTGCCCACTTAATATAAAGTGTAACATTCTGGACAACAAGCACAATTTATATGTAAAGCCTAATTTACTGCCCGCTGCTGTGTAACATCAAAGTAATTACATGCTAAATCCATAGCAATTTTCTATTTAATATAAAGTGTAACACATTATTTACCAGAAAGTGCTGTTAGTGCTGTTACACATTTGTACTTTCATTACCAAAAAGTGTTGTTACCAATGTCCTGTTACACATTTGTACTTACACATACAGTACCATCTGAGGGTTGTTACATGTGTGAAGTTACAGAAATATTACAGCTGTAGATATTAGGTGTGTACTTACACTGTGGTTCCATACTACATACACAGTATGTATGGAAGTACATGGGTATTAGGGACACTTAATATAAAGTGGGACCAAAATCTGTTTAGATGTCCAAATCCCAGGAGCCAATATCTTTCAGCTCATTTAGCTCAGGATGTTAAATGATCCTTTTTAGTCACTATAATAGCCATTTGTCCCAACCCACAAACTTTGATTATTATCCAGAGACACTGGTTTGTCTTTATATCAAACTAAATTAGATCTAACATTGAGCTTGAGTCAGAGAACAGATCTTCTGACATTGCCAGTGCCAGTAGGTCTGCCTTTCTTTATCTGAAATCTGTCCCTACATTGGTGCCAGCGTGGAGGTCTGTTTCATTTTTTAGTAATAAGACTCCTATAGTTATATTTCATTGCATGACATAAAGGTCCGGAAAAGACCTGCTTTTTGAAGTGTAGATGGAGCTCAATCTACTTCCCGGACTATGTTCATCTGTATCAGTTACCCAGCCCTTGTATGGCCCATTGTTTGTGATCTACCCACATCGTCTTCCAAGCTTTGCTCGTCCCTCGTCTATTCTCGTTCAGCCAGCGACTTTTCAGTTGAGAGGCTCAATACTTGTTTATCTTGTTTTATCGGCCCATGCCCTGTCTTGCCCTGTGTGTGGGGACCTAGCGGAGCTCTCCACACCGCAGATAAAATCGTTGGGATACTGATAAAATGAATTAGCAGCACAGTCGGGATTGATTTCTAAATGGCCATATACAAGGCAACGAAGTGCTGCTCTGCACATCCAGGGGAAACTGGATCCTGTGCGGGTCACATTAAAACGCTGCTTTGGTGCGTTGGGTTTCAGCTGGAATGTTCCTTCGAATCAATGATGGAGGCTTAATTACTGGGTACTACCAGAAACAATATTGGCGGAACGTCATTTTAGAAGATTTTGTTTCAGGTCTGAAAGCCAGTACGGAAACTCGGAAGGTCATTTGTTTGTGCTCAGTCTCTCCTGGGGGAAGCACCTTGCATGTAGAGTCTTAAAACAAGGCTTTCTTCATATTGTCTTTCTCAATGCTTATTAGTGTCAGAGCCCAATGGGATGTTTACTCTGGAGGTAATGCAGTTGGACATGTTTAATTTGAGGGGCGTTATACAGTAAGTGTGGCATAGACTTTGATAAATGAAATTGTCTTGAAGATTAAAGAAGGAATTAGTCAGTGAATCTGACAGTGCTCTTCAGCTTTAAATAACTGTTCCCCTTTAATAAATTATTGAGTGTGGGATGAAAAATGTGAAGAGCAGGAAATTGCACCACAGGGCCACAGGGGAAATATGACAAGTCTCCACACATCCAAAAAAATGTCCACCATCTTGAAGGTTAATAAAATGCGTCATGGATTGGAGTCTTTGCTTGAACAATCTCCCTTGATATACAGACGTGCTATTGGATTTGACAACACTCTCAGGAACAGCCTTCCAGCTAAAAGTTGGGCCATAAAACTTGCCAGTCCGGTCAATTCACAATGTAGCTTTATACACTAATATATAATCTCTATTTATGCCTTCATGCAATGTTTAACATCTATCAGACTAACCAAAGGTAAATCATTTTCAAACACATTCCTTTGGGGAGGGAGCTCACTTGTTCACGAGTTGGAATTTGAATTGATATGACTACACTTCTCAAGCTGAATTAGAATTAAAGAAGGTGAAATTTATTGAATTACAATCGCAAGGACATGTTTAAAGACAGATGTACTCCATTACTTCAAACTTCAGCATATCATGAAATCTATTTAAAGTGTTTGCTAGTGCGCTTTCTTCAAATTTAGCACCTTTATTTACTAGATTGCGGTTAATAGAGAATAAGAGAAAAAAGAAATGCATGCTTACTTGTCATGTCACTTTAGGTTCATGTTAATAAATCATGTTGTCATGTTATGTGATTCTCTGTTTCCCTCATGTGATTCAGTTATGTGATCTGTTTCCCGCTTTTTCACATGCCATGTTTTAATTGGTTCATTGTCTTATTACCTTAGTATTAGTTTTACTCTCTTATTGATAACTGTCTTGCCTAGCAGTTCTGTTTTGTCATTGGTTGTTTATGTCATATGATCACCTTTAGTGTTTTATTTACACTTTTGTTTGCCATGTTGCTCTGCTTTGTTGAAGTTAAAGTCAATAGTTTATGTCTAACATTTTGTATGACTCTAATGCACCGAACGTAGGCTCTTTACATCGTTAATCTTCAACTGCTCACAATAGTGGTGCCACATTTTAGTGAGTTCACCCTGTATTTCAAAAAGGACAAAGGCTGTCACATGATTTCAGTGGGTCCCATCACTCAGTTCTACTGTTAGTGGTGTTATTCTGTCCTACCAAACATTCCAGCACATCAGTGGCAAAAGCTGCCGACCTGATACCTTAATAATTACACATTAGTATTAATCATCTGAGCATCGATATGTACTTGATGACTCAATGCAATAAGCAGACCCATGTGGGAGAATGTGGTCGTGTAAGGGTTGTAGGGCTGGTCGATTATCTCTGACCTGCCACATCAGTACGGAAACCAATTAAGTGTGTAGCAGTGACTGAGGTCCTGAGAGACGCACTGAAGACTACATCAGCCATGTCAATCACTTGCTAGCAGGCAGACACATGATCGATTGAGAGCCCTCCCCTGGGTTACGATCTTTTTTACTTAAGTGTGATGTGCCTGGAATAATAAGTGGCTGTAGTATGTGAAGAGTGGCACTTTACACAAGTTACATCTGTCTAAACCACATGCATACGTGTGTCGGGCCTTTTCAGGTTATGTGAGGCTGAGGGCTTTTTCACACCTGGAACGTTTCCAAAAACAATATATATTTTTTATGCATTTATTGTACTTATAAGATAACTACAAGATACTGATAAAACATTAAAGGTTTCTGTTGTTAAATTCTGTTTTGGATCTTTTTATGGACAAAACCCAACCTCTGTGCACTTTTTGTGCAAAACTAAAAAACAACTACCCGATAGTGTTAAGAAATGCAAAAAAGTAAAAAAAAAAAAATTTGATGATTCAACCCTGCAATTTCAACTACCTCTGCAGATTTGAATTGTTTTGTTGAACCATAGTCACACGGAATTCAAACCGGAGCTCCTCGACCCTCAAGTACATCTATGTAGCTGAGCTACCGATCAAACTTACCGTCTATGAAAACCCATAGATATGAAGCTGGATATGTGTGATGCTAATATCATAAAGAATAATTTTTTTAATCTCTTAGCATATTTTTTTAACATGATATTGACATGATATTCTTCAAGTAATTGTGCAAAAAGAATGCTTTATTAATCAAAACTAGTGTGAGAAGGAATAAATGGTGTTTTACTGACTCTAGAGTTCATTTCTTTTGGAAACCGCAGTGATATGTACTTATTGGTACATATTTTGTGTCTCACTAAAATCTGCACCCAGGTACATTTATACCATTAGACCAAGTAGCAAACAATTTTTAAAATATATTTTATGTTCCATATAAAAAAAAGTAATATAGGTTTGCAATGACAAGTGCCTTTTATCCCTTTACAAAGGTTCTCAAAAGCCATTAGACTCTATAACTTTCAGTTCTAATAGGAGCCTTCATATTTAAGTATGTTTTTTGAAGTCGAGTTGCTTGCATCATGCTGTAAACTGTAACTCTCAGATGATGGTTAGACTATGGGTCGGTAGCAGCTTAAATGTGTAAAAAAAACACCATGAATCATGCCTGTCTTGCTCATTTCTGGAACTGTGATAATGAAATCCTCACCCTTATTAGGAAGGAAGCTGTTGTGTGAAGTGCTGGTCTCCTCAGGTTTGAGAAGCACTTGTCTAGATGTTGACAGCCAATTTATCCACTTCCAGCTGATGGAGGTGAGAGATATGTTCCTGTATCTAAACATCATATAAACATCAATACTTTATTGCATACAGAGACATTTGTCACATTGCTTTTGAAGGGAATTGGAATAAATGTGTAAGGTTAAATCGCATCCTTACGTGTGTTTTAAGACACATTTTTGACATTCTTGATCATTCATATCCTATCCACTCGATATGTTCTCAACTCAATACTTTTTTTTCACAGAAGTTGAGAACTGCAAAAAAGTGCAAAAATCAGCAGTTATTTCAAACACAAGAAAAATGATTTTTCCCAGAGTCTGGCCTGTTGTGACAGTTACAGATCTTTGAGGTTCTATTAGGTTGTCTGAGGACATGCATGAGGTTGCATGAGGATATTTGAGAGAAAAGAGAACATCCCACCACCCACTGACTACCCTCTGGCGGGACACTGGCTGATAAATGATAACTTAGATCTCCACTGCTGGCACAATCTTTGCTCTTTTACTGTGAAATGAATTACTTTTTTACTCTCCATTGTATTAGAATAGTTACAGTATAGCACTTTCAAAGCTTGAATTATGCTTGACGCTTGAATTAAGTCAGGGCTTTTACATATTTATACACGTTTAAAAAAAAAAAATACTTTTATATTTGACAGTATAAATCTGTGAGAGCATTAAGCAGCTGTTCCCACTGAATTTCCAGCAACAGCCCAAGTGCAAGTGAGAGATGAGGAGAAACATTCCTATTTCTTTGCATTGCATTTTGTTTACAAAATGTGCTTAAATTACACTGTGGACTTCTAAACAATTACTAAAAATGGAACACAAGCAAACTCAACGTGACAGCAAATTACCGGCACAGTTTGTTAGTCATGCTGAAATTTTTACACACGTCTTTAATACATAGTTCTTATTAGTCAGAGTATCTGTTTAATATAATGAATTTTGACAAGAACTCAATGGCAAGTTACTGTTAGCGACCTCATTACTATAATGCAAATTTGCAACTTCTAATTATTTAATTAAAGATGTATGAAATAAGCAAGTGACTTTAAACAGTCAGCTTGTCAAGAACAATATTTGGATTTTGCATAATATTCCACGCTAACGTCAAAACGTTAATCACTGAGTCACTCTTATTCAAAACACCTTTTCATCAAAATCAGTAATGTTTAAGCATCCGTCTTACTGGGTCAGTGAATCATTTCAAAGTAATTATGAATTCAGTTTGATTCTAGTAAGTTTTCTTCTCTCTCTCTCTCTCTCTCTCTCTCTCTCTCTCTGCGGTCCCTGACTGATGTTTTTTAATTGAAACAGTCTGAAGTCTCTTCCTAATTTCAGATCTTGTTAATGCAATTAATAATGTATGGATATTCTAATTAAAATTTGCCTGCACCATTTTACAGTGTAAACACAATTGATCTTCTGTTAATTAAGTTTTAAACATCATTGATGGAATTCTGAATTAGTAGTGAATGTAAGACTGTTATCGGTGCCTCCCAACGCTGTTCAATACATAAAATGGCACACTGATTAAGACACATTAAAACAACGCCCACCAGCATCTCTTCCAACAGATAGAAAATTGTTTATTCAAAATAAATGAAATAAAAGAACACTGCCACTTCAGCTGTTTTGTGAAAAGATTAGACAGCCATGATTACAGCAATGAGACTAAATCTCATAATGAAACAGGACTGCGGTATAATGACAGTGATGCAGGTGTAATACTGTGAAAAATATCACTTGTTTACAGCATTTAAATTCATTCAGTGATGTGAGAAAAAGAAAACTGTTTTTTTTTTCCTTCAAACTGAGAGCTTTAATTTAATAAATCCTAGTTGCTTCTGTGTGTGCAATACATTTTTTTTCTTTGCTCTTATGGTTGTTTATTACTGTTTAATTGGTTACATGACATTGTTATTACCTAATTTATGCAATAAAGCAAAGTGATAATGCATTCTGTATCTGTGCTGGATTTGACTGAATTGAATTCCATATAGAGATAAGGATGTAAATTGCCATTCAGATTCTGATGCCTTACTATTTTGCATGTGTGTATATGTTGAAAATGACATTATGTTAAATGCATGATATGTGATTAGATTCTGTTTCTATTCTTTTTTTTTTCTTGCGTAATCTATTTTTTTCTTTTCTTTTTTTCTCTCGGGAAATGTAATAGGGCTGTCAGGGAAATATAATTTTACTATAATTAATTACATGACATCCTGATTATTCAGTTTAATCAGCAAATTAATTACATTTTTGTGTATTTTGTTGTATCTGGCATTCATTCATTTTTACTGCAATTAGAATAGCATGAATAGTACTAAAAGATTAATGGGTTTTAAATAGATATAATGAGTTTTTATACAAAAACATACTCTAATAAAATATAAAACTAAATATAAAACTAAAATCACAAGTATGTAATTCTACCAAATGGTTTAAATGGCTGGTTTGTTCAGAAATTAAGCAAATCTTTACCAACAGGCAATTGAATCATTTGCTCGATCAATTCATTTAAAAATGTGTATTCATTCAGTAACTAAGCACTGCGTTGATTGAAAAGACACAAATTTTGATGTGGCTTTGTTTGGGACTATTATCATTAACAAAAAATAGCAAACAAGACGTTTGAAATGTGATGCAATACTAACTTATTGTTCTATTGTATGAACCCAAACATTTACGCATATATTTTTAACTTTATAAAGGCATGAGTAATAACTTGTAGGAGAATATATAATTTAGTAGTTTTCCTTGATTTAAGCATACACCTCACCTTTTAAAACAAGAAGAAAAACCTCATATTACATATTCTCTGCAATCTGTAAGTAATAAACAACAGAATGACCTCATCTCAGACACGCACCCTCCCCTCACTTTGGACACACACATAAATAAAGCTAAAGCCCAGACAGAGATTGAAACCAGAGCCTTGGCGATAACTCCCAGCCTCCCGTCTGTCTCCTCCTCTATCAGGACCTGAGAAGTTTAAAGGAGTTTAAAGGCAGACACCGGCAGACAGGAAGTTTTGCTGTGCTGCCAGGCTTCACCCGGAGAGATTATGGATTGAGATCCCCCCCCCAGCACTGCCGCGAATCCAGATGCCCCTGTGACCCCTTTAAAACCTTCTCTGGCTGCCAAGGCCCAGTGGCACTCTGAGCTTGGGCCACGGGGTTCCTCTAGCTGAGAGGGCACCATCTGTCCAGCCCTGCTTGGTATTCGTTTAGGAGCTGCTCCGACACGGTCCTTCTCATCCAGTCACTTGTTGTGATGGCAGTTCTACTGCCCTGTCTGTGGCATGAAATGCTTGTGCTGTGGCCAGACCCAATGTTGTGAAAAGGTCAATTGGCTGTGTTTAAATGCTGAAGACAGTCTCTTGTGTGTTCTTCTACCCTTTTTTTTGCTCTCTTTTTCTCACTAGTGCTGGCCTGTGATTGTATGCTATTTTGATGTGTTTTTTAATCTTGTCTAATGTCTTGCAATTATTTATTAATTATTGTTCTCTCGTATATTGCCTTTTGATTTTTTAAGACAGGACAGTACAGAGCACCACGTATAACTTGACTATTTCCTAAGCTGATTTATTGCTTATTGGTCTAAAAGAACATCAAATCATCTGCATGTTCAGCTTTTTATGCAGCAAATTACAAGGTGCCATAATCAAAGAATTTGAGACTGAAATTTAATTGATATGTGAGGGGCTGAATCTCATTTTTACATTATCATTTTCATCTGATATCACCATTGTTTCACAAAATATTATTTTTAGCTTAGCTGTTCCAGAGCATACAGTATGTGAATGAAGTGCACAGAGACAAAGGTAGCCTTCTGGTGTTCACTCATTTTTTACGAATTATGAAACACATTTACAGCCTACAGGTTTCTGTACTCATACTTTTAGAAACAGAGAGTCATTATTGCATAATACAGGAACAAAATGATGTTGCTTTTTTATGATGGCCAGGGTTTAAGGCACTGCATTGATTTCATGAAGTGATGTTTTAATGAAGGTATTATAAACAGTCTGGAGTCATGTGTCCTTTCTCCATGTGATGTCTTCACAGTCTCTTTGTAGTGTCTGTTTCCGTGACACCAAAAGGCTCACTTTTATCACATACAAATCAAAGCAGTGTGCCACGCTCAAAGTTAAGGAATGTCTGATGGATGTATAGGATGACTGAATGAAAAAGCTCCCTCCTCACAGGTTACTTAAGTAATTAATGCAAAAAGGTCAGATATTAGACAGGCCTGTGTACAATCATTACAATCATTATGTGTAAAATACATGAAGTTTTGAATATTGCTGAATATGTAAAGACGTTTCAAAAATTGTGAGAATAACTACCTTTCTCTTTTATAAATTAAATTGAAAAATCATTATAATGTAGTACATACTGTTTAAAAGTCTGGGATTTAGTTTTTTTTTTTTTCTTACATTTACCAAATCTGCATTTATTGTATTAAATATACATTAATGTTGTTAAATATTATTGCAATTTAAAAACTTAAGGTTTGTCCAAATAAAATAATGTAACTAATGTAAGCTAAATTTTTCAGTTGGCATTACTGCAGCATTCAGTGTCACATAATCTTTCAGAAATGATTGTAATATGTTTATCTTTTGCTCAAGACACATTTCTTATTATCAGTGTTAAAAGAGTGGTGTAGCTATGACGTCAGAACCTGTAGAGTAATTCATTGCATGTTCCCCTGCCATGTAAATTACACTGTTGATTTTTGAAAACATGTTTTTTATAAGTGACTAGATAATAATGGGCTAGATAATAATGGGCTGTGAGTGTGTGCAGTTTACATTGTAGAACAAAACGTTAACTTATTATTAAGTTACTGTACGTTTACCACAGGCTTAAATTTACTCATAAATTGAAAATTTTATAAAACCCAATAGTATAGTCTTACAGGAACCCGTGGCTAATTACCAATTACACAACCTTTTGGGTTGTGATGGTTCCCCCACTCTATTCATTATCAAAAGTTATATTTGTGCAAACAGTACATTTTTCCAAACATCCAAACTAACAGCCATTAAACTGAAAAATAACATTTTCTTCAGTCATAAACAAAGCTTTTTGTAATTATTATAGCGGCACAAGATAATTTTTTGGAGTCCAACAGCAATGCAAGGTCATGAGGAGAAATAATTGTCTCTCATTCTTGCGGTCTCACTCTCTCACTTTGATGTTCTAACCTTGAGGTGTGTAACCAGGTGCAGTTAGCTCTATGCATTACCGCTGTGTACCGAATGAAGCAATGCTGCTGAATTACCTAATAAAGGGCACATTGACAGTTTTAATGTATTTTTAGCCCTTAGTTTCAAGCTGGGTTTCAATTAATGACCGTACTATGAGTCGCCTCTCTTGACTGGGAGCTGACACTGAAAAAAAAAAAAATGACCTGATTATTACCCTCTTAATTTGAGTGATAATTAGCGTTTCATTCTTTTTTTTACCCTTTAATTGTCCTCCCATAAGGGGGTTGATTAAGATTTACACCAGGGGACTTGTACCTTTCTCGCTGCAAAGGTTACACAAATCAAATACATCCGAGAAGGAAAATACTGTTGTGAATTCTGTACTTTTTTGAGTGTAATTCACAGGCTTTTACTTGCTGGAACAATCTTCAGTAAAATTGATTGGGTGGCATTTTGAGGCTAAGCCATTTTGTATGATAAAAGTTGGTCATGAAAAATGTGTAACCTTCCCTGATGTAAGATCAAGCAGTAAACCTCCTCACCAGCAGGAAGCGCTACTGCCGTACATACACTTCTGTTTAAAAAAAACATTAAAAACATGGAAAAACAAGAACATCCAGCTAAAGTTAGTTAATCTGAGTTTATGCATCTTAAGTGCTTTCTAGGCTCTATTGAATTAAGTGGAATTTATGTTAAGTCTTGGTAAGTAGATTTCCAAGATTATGTCTGTTTATTAAGTCCTGTGTCTAATCTGGCCGGTTTCATTTAAGACAGTCTGAAAATCTTTCGTTAACCCTCAACTAATATTATACATTTGTTCAGCTATGTGTCAAGCTCAGGGAATACAGACAACGGGGAATCAATTCTACAGTTTGTGCACAAACATAAAATCAGTCTTCAGCGTTTCAAGAAAAGGCGATGTGATGTTAATAACAGGGTTCAACTTAGGAACATCGGTGGTAAGTCTTTCAGGTAAGTATATTGCAGGCAGGGAGCGGAGAGGCAGGAACACACAGGTAAGTAATAGGTAAATATACTCAGTCTTTGAATGTCTTTTCTCAGAGTCCTTTCAGCCACATTTCTCAGTACATACAGGAATCCAGATGGAAGGAGCACAACGATCACACAGGTAAGCAGACAAGGTAAGGATAGAACAAGCATCTAACCTTGAGCTCAGCCGCTGAGTTTCTGGCTGAGCGTTCTCTTATAGTGAACAGCTGATGACAGGCAGGTGTTAATAATTTGGTGATTGTGATCGTGTGACAAGTGACTGCATGCTCTCCGTGAATGCTGATCCTGGGTCAGGTGAATGTGACAGTGTGACACTATGGCAGTTTTCTTTAAAAACTAAAGATTTTCTTACAAGCAAAGAAAATCTTAAAAAATAAATTATAAGATAAAACTAAAAATTCATAATCTTGTACCATTGCCTTTCATGATCTTCAAATACATTCTGCTTTAAAACGAAGCTTATAGCAGTTCGTCTCGGATTAAAGAAAGAAAAAAAACTTTAGTTTTTAATTTTAGTCTTTATATGTACATAAATCATACATTGTTTAACCATGGTTTGATTTTTTTTTCACCCATACTAACACATTCACCATGCTATAGGATGTGAAAATAACTCATCCTCACTCTACAGTCCAGCAGGGACATGGTTATTTATATCCATTTCTTTCTCTGATGCAGAAATTCACAGTCGCAGTGATGTGGTGCAGGTCCACTCACACTTCATGAACAGCTTGAAGGGTCATCGTTTCGTCCCCGTAGCTTCCATCTTCCTCTTGATTAATAAACCTGATTGCGCTGGAGTGTGCTACAGTAATCAGCAATGACACACTGCAAACCATGAGGCACTCCAGGCACTTTGGCTTTATTCATCTCTACCCTTTAAATCTGCTCAGAACCTTCCATGCAGTTCCTGGGTCTGTATTTCATCCTGGATACAGGGAAGCTTGTTTGTGCTCAACTGGATGTGTAGATTTTTTGGGCACTAGAATATATTAGTTTTTTCTTTCTTTTTTTCAGAATAAATGATAACATTTTTAAATGTGTTCTTCTCTAAAAAAAATAAATAAATATATACACACACATCATTAAAATAGTTCATGTGATAAGGTTCAATTAAAGCTAAAGAAAGACAAAAACAAAAATATGTTCCTTTACTTAGCATATAGCAAAATAAATGAATAATACATTAAATAATAATAATAATAATAATAATAATAATAATAATAAAAAACCTGTAACAGCTCTAAACACAACGTTTAATGAAATAAAATGCTGTTAAAAGTAAACATTTTTGGTATTAAAAGAATCATAATTGGCAATGAAAAAAAACCCAAAACATTATTTGAGAGACCCTTTGTAACACTTCTGATTTGATAGTTTGGCATTGCAGCATTTCTACTGCCTTTCACATCACAGCTTAATTAGGTTTGGGTCTATTTGCTTTCTTGTGGTGCAATCAGTCAATCAGTATTGTCATGGTGTCCTTTTTGATCTGCAAATGATGCAAACCAGTTTCAAGGTTGCATTCGCACATGTGCACTTGATCAAATTCCCCATCCATCTTGTTGTTGTTGTACATTAATTAAAGACAGAATTTATGAACTAAGATCCCTGCTCAAACCACAAAACTTTTTTACTGCATACAAAACAACTGAACCATACTAAATGCCATGCTATTTTTGCTGCTGAAATGCAGAGAGTTCAAAAACTCCATAACAAAGAAGAACAGCAGAGTGCATCCATTAGATTTCCATTCTCAAGTAAGTCTGGTCACGGCACATTTCCCCTCCCACAGCTGTGTGTGTATCTGTCATAGCCGCTTTCTGTGCTCTAAGATCTAACCTGGGAAGACAAACACATGCCTAGTAATTGCCTACCAGACGGTGTGGTGTTCAGCCCAGCGCCCCATGTGCTCATTTCCTGCATATGCGGCATGCTTTCTCTCGTTCCATTGTCATTCCTCTTCATGCTATCCATCCATGCATTCTTTTCCCTTCACATCCATGTATCCATCCATCCATGAATCCATACAGCTCAAACAGCCGACCCACACCCCCACCCACCGCTTCCCAAACCCCTCTCAACCTCGGGTGCCCTCACTCTTCAGTGGCGCTGACTCCCATTGGGCGATGCTGTCATCTGTAATGACAGTGAGCTCTGGAGCTGCACCGCTTCTGTGTTTGTATGGTATTTTTTTTAGTCTATAGCCTCCTGTACAAACAGGCTCTTGGGCTAGATGAACCGTTTGCACTTTTCGAACGTGCTGAGTGCTTGAAATGTGCAAGGTTTTCTTTGTGGTCGGGAGAGATCTTTGAAGGGATCAGGGTTGGTGTGTTTAGACAGCGTCATCACACAAATGGAATTTCATCTCGCTGGGATGCTAGTTTATTTAGCATTGACTGATATCATCTACCAGTGGATATACTGCTGCTCTGTAGACAGAAAAAAAGCTTAATGAATTTACAATATCTTTGCTAGCAGGTGGTTTCCTCTGAAATGGAAATTAGCTTAATTTCCTCACCCTTATGTTGTTTCAAACCCATACAATTACTCTTTTCCTTTTTTACCAAAAAGTCATCATGCACTTAAATTATGTATTCTTATGTCATATAGACAACAAGATATATATGGTAAAACTTTATAATAATTTAATTAATAATGTTCTGCAAATTATTTTAACAGCACTTTATAATATTTTATGATCTCATATTTTTAGGCATTTGAACCATAGCCATTATATATATGTGTGTGTGTGTGTGTGTATGTATAATGGCTATGGTTCAAATGCCTAGAATTATGAGATAAATTGCCTGTAAATATTAAATATTTATTTATTATTTTACATACCACTATGTTCATCTTCTAAACAAATTTTATAGTGTGTATATGTTTATTTATTTATTTATTTTTATTTACTGTGTATGCAATAAACTTGTTGATCTAGTTCATAAAACTCGAATTATCAGTGAAAATGACATTTTGTCCCATTTCACGCATAAGCCATATATTATAGGAGACCTGTAATATGATCTTTAAATCATATGGTATACTTTTAAATATGGTGGATCACATTCATTTCATTTCAATATACTGTAGTCTAGCTTAATCCTTACAGTCAGTGTTGGGCACAAATCAAGGTAAGCAAAGGGGATAACTATGCCCAAAGAACCCTGCGTACTGACATCTTCCCCACTAATAACACAGAAAAGTCTTTACATTATAGTATTTTGCATAATAACTGTGAAATATGCACCTGTAACTATTGCAATATTGTGTTTTCTTAAGTGACAGACTGTGTTCCAAACTAAATTTCCTTTCTGACCTCTGGGGTAAATTTTATTGCAATTGTTATGAATCTCTTTGTGAGTGTTGTAGCTGCTGCCTACTCAAGTAAATTAGTATTGTAATATTTTATGCTGCATTGAGTTGCTTATAAACATGCTAAGTATAGCCTACTGGAATCATGATTTTTCCTCCAATAACGATAGAGATAACAATAAAGATATAGTTCTAAAAATCGTTGTCTACAGTATGTTAAAGAACAACAGTGTCCACACCACAACTATAACGGCAAGGGAACAATATCATTGGCATAATTTTCACAATGATTTTTTTCAGCTGATAAACAATAGAAACTTTGACAGCCAATCAAAAACAATCCTGCTATCACACGCTTAAATTTAAAGTAAATTTAAATATTTAAAGTGGCAGACACGCTTGAGCTTATCATAAACAGACAATATTGCTCACAATCTTTTTATCAAAGACAGGCACGGACAGAATTAAATACATTCGTATTTACTGAGATGTGTAAAATGCTCACACCATATAAACATGTCACTATCTCATAAAAAAAAAAAAAAAAAAAAAAACATATATATATATATATATATATATATACACAAGCAAAAAGCAAACATCAAAATTAGGAAAACAAATTTAACTTTCGTAACGCGGCTTGTTAAAGGCACATGCCAATAACCTTTTAACATATCAAGTTTACTGACAAATTTTGCTTGCCCAAGAGTGTCCACACAATCCTCCATGCACGATAATGGAAATCAATCAGGAACAGTCAGTGCATTTACAGTACTTTCCGATAGTCTGTACAATCTCGCAGACCCATCACTCTTACTGTAGTTACAAGTAAACATTGAAAACTCCACGGGGTACAACTCCGCTTCACTAACCCATTGGTCTGTTTTAAAACTAAAAGAGGGAAAACAGATGTTTTGTCATGCTGAGAGATATCATATAAATAGCTTTAAAAATAAATGGTGTAGCTGATGATAAACTATTCCCTGCTATTCTCTGTATTTATTTAAGTTCCATTATATGAGAGGCCTGTTCAGAACATTCTCGTTTCGTATGGGAAGGTCCGCATTTTAATACTTATCATTTTGGTTCTAATTCATTTTTTGAAAATTATTATGTCAGAAAAGCATAACACTTAGTGTACAATATACAAAAAATATACTGTATTACGCACCCCTAGCCTTAACCAGTGATGCTAACAGATAGCACTGTTGATATCAGATGTACTTCTCAACTCTGAACTCTGAATCACAGACTATAATCAACTCTAAACATTAGTTAATTCTTTGATCCTGTATGGCAATTGATATACTGTATCAGTGGTGTTACCTTTTAAGAGCGGTTCAAATGAGATTTTTCAGTTAGTACCTTAGAAGGTACTCAAACTGAAGTAGACACTGTAGGCAGCTCAGTCGGTTTTGAGACAGAGCTAAAATTTCGGTATAATTCCTCACTTCATCTTCATCTACTCATCATTTCTTTTTATCCATTCTCTCTCTGTCTCTCTTTATTTTTCTAGTGTCATCTTTAATCCTCTCAGCAGAGGCCTTCAGATGATGAGGCTAGTATATGGAAATGAGGAGGGTCGGCAGCAGGCTGGTAACTGGACCCCACTGTAATAAGGATGAAGAATGACAATTTGAATTTGGAGATTAATGGATTATCTGGAAAGGGCTTGTCACAGTGCCACAGCCAATGACCTTTTCAGATTGACGGATGACTCCATTTTACCTGAATGAATTCTCTGGTCCAAGGGGCAGTATGGCCACTCTCTCTTCCCTTTTTGATCTAAGATTGAGAAAAGCTTATTGGTATGTATTGGAATGCCGGAGTGGAATGTGAAAAGATTATCAGATAGATTTTGTTGCCACTGTATCAGCCATAAAGGTCGACAAAAGAAGACGTTATTGTTTTATCCACAGGTAGAATTTCACTAAAAGGTCAGTAGTCAGTAAACCCCAAGGATCCATAGTATTTATATTTATGCATGTATAGTTAATATCCTCAAGTCCTCAACATGAAGTGGCTCTAAGTCTTATTTCATTTAACAAACTAATGGCTTAATTCAATACAAAAAACAAGTGCCTAAAGGTTGAGCTTATGTGAAACAACTGAATATTTATCACACAAGGGACATTGTGCATGAATATGTAGAAGTGGAAGACCTGATACATGCCAGTGAAGATATCGTTTCAATGAGGTATTCAGATTAGCCTGCTATTCAAGCAGCGTCTATTTACATATTTTTCCAGAGGTGCTACATTTTAATCACAGCCTATGGCCTTGTGTTTAATGTTTGCTGTAATATGTTTTCTTAAGTAAAAATGAAAAATAGTAAGATGTGACTGTTGAGGACAGTAATACTTGTTTTCTGAGATATCAACCTTTGAAAAGGCTTTAGAGTAGAGTCTAGTCTGTAGCTGTTTTTCAAGGTTTGTAGCCACTTAAACATCAAATGATGCTGAAAGCTGTTTGAGACTTGCATGCTATTTGTGTTGTGTGTGTGTGTGTGTGTGTGTGTGTGTGTGTGTGTGTGTCTGAGAAAGAGCAAGAGCTTGAGACTGGTAGTGTGCATGTTTATGTACTCTTTGAAATAATTTTGTATCATTTAGCAGTATATGAGCTACAGTATAGTCTCATCTAAAAACAACCATAGTCTAACAATCTAACAAAATATTAAAAAAAAATTAATTATGTACCTTACTGCTTGTTTTGCCACAGTTTCAAAGTGAAATGTCCAGAGAGAGGCACTAAAACACATGCAACCGCAGCACGTTTGTATTAGGTGGTACATGTACGTATCGCTGGGTTTTTATTATGCTGCTTGAGGTACGTTTTGTAGCTGTTCATAATTCAAATATCCAGTGAGTATCACTAAAGATTAGTGCTCTATCATGTTGGAAATAAAAAATGTGTTCGCTGATACAGCAATGCTATTTTAACTTCTGCATGCTGATTAGAGCTGTTTTGTCAAGCCATCTTACACAGGATTCAAAAAGGTTTTCACTGCCTAAACCTACAGAACTAGAAAACTCATACATATGAAGCCGTATATACAGTATGACGACAACATCCAATAGTATCAGTCTTCAAATCGTGCCAGATGTTAAAAATGTTAAGAATTTGTAACAAAACATTCTGCAACTAAATGTATGAAAATAAGCTTTTATTAATAAAAAAAATTACCTGTAAATCAAATATTTTGATTGGTTAACAAAAAAAAAAACAAAGGCAATTGACCTCCATAGTATTTTATTTATGTATTTATTTACAATTTTTTTTTTTTTTATTTAATTTTTGCAAGTGCTATTATCATATAAACAGTAGGTTATTTATTAATCTTTCTTAAAGTGCCTCTTTTATGAGTTATGAAAGGTTCATATTTTGGTTTTGGGAGTCCCAAACAATAGGTTGAAATTTATGCAAAATCAAAATATAATATAATAAAATTATAATATGCATTATTTTTAGCTTGCTTGTTAAAGGACTCCTAAACGATTCATTCAACGATTCATTTTTCCAAACCCTTCCAGTTACTGGTGGATTTTATTTTAAGCAGTGTTCGTGCGCTTTTACTGCTTCGAATTTGCATTTTCATTCAGATCAGCTTAAAAAGACCAACTAGTGGGCAATATGCTTATGTTTCATGTTGACCTCAACATGAAAAAGCTTGGGTGTAGTTTTAAAATTTGTTTCTATGATTCAGGAATATTTCTTTTGAGAAACAATAACTTTATACACGGTTCATTTTCAGATTTTAAACTTTGCAGTATATTTCAATCACTTATTATACTGTATACTGTATTACACATGGCATGAAAGGTCATTTTCAAAAATACATAATAGGGGGATTTTAACTTTAGCCTGCTCATTGTTAGTAATATTATTAGCAATATTATGAGATCTAACTTTTTATTTTTACCAGTAAATGTGATTTCATGTTACAATTAAAGTACTCTATGATAAATAGTGGATTCTTTAGCAGTATTTTTCATTGATGATTCATGCTAACTTAATGGAACCTTCTTGTAAAGTAACAAATGATGATTATAATGATTGCTAGATTATAGTGACATCAAGAAAAATTCAAGAGTTTTGCTTTTAATTCAGAAAGTAATCAAGAATCACATAATTAGCATTAATATATCAAAAATGAATGCTGTAATATTATACATACTGTTGTCATGTAATGTTTGTTCATGTTAAACATTAAGTCTGACTCATATATGTACTGTTCCTGCACACATTGGGCTTCAGTTATATCTTTGTTGCCTGAGTGATTCTATAACTGTTCTTTAACAAGCCAGGTCAATGTCCATTTATAGCAGCAGTTAATGCATAGTTGTGGACTGTGCATCAGAAGATTCACATTCACTTCCTAACAGACTCCTGCAGTTTCTATGGTTAGCGCTTACGCTAATGAAAAATGCAGCAGGACAGTGTTTAATGTGATGCCTGAATTCATTGTACGAGGGTGAACTCCTTTAGTTAGCTGTCTCTTTGCTCTAATGGACAACTTGACAGGATGCTTAAACACAAATCCAGTAGGTTTCTCTCTCAATTATGGTTATATTTGTGCTCTTGCGTATTACAATTTGTGGTGTCACTCAGTGAAAACAAAGGCATATTATTCAGATCTGAATCAGTGGACGCAGGCTGTAGCACATCTCACGCAGTGCTATCGTAGAAGCACACAAACACATTAGCCGTGTTCCCACCTTAAATGTCTCTTAAAGGTCACGTTTAACATTTGAGTAAGCCATCAAGCCTAGTGCAGCTGTAATAAGGGCAAGTCGGGATTATTTTGGGTGGAAGGAAATCACACCTAATAAACCAATTTCAAGTCAGCCGCTCAGCTAGGCGGCAGGAAGAGATTTCTCTAAAACTTTAAAGTTGAAACGTGATCCCCCCCCCCCTAAAAAACTGCAATATGTGCTATTGTGAAATATTAATGCAGTTCAAAATAAGAATTTTCTATTTTTTATAAATATTATTTATTCCTTTAGTATACTGAATTTTCAGAAAATGGAACGGAAACATAGCTTGTACAATATTTAGGGATGCTTATGCATAAAACAAGCAAAAAATGCTACCGATGCTTTAGATTTAGAAGGTTTTAAAACCTGATCATTACAATCAATATTTTTGCACTTCTGTTTAATGCACAGACATGTTGATTGAACCAAGCCAGAGTTTTCCAACAGATATAAAGTCAATCATAGCTAAATACATTGTGAATTGCAGAGTTTTGCTCTGTTTGTTTAAATTCCTGCCCGCCTCTTTTGGAAAGCAATCTATGTAACTGCAATACTTTAAGAGGCTTCTTGGATCAGTGCGTAGCTAGGTGCAGCTTTCAGGAGGTGTGGACTGTGAAATTAGAGCTGGAATCTGGAGGTGTAAGGAACTATGGGGAGGAATGATGGGGATTCCAAACTCCAGAAAACAACTAAAAGCCTCTTAGGTTGTGCAGTGGGAAAGATGTAAGCCCATTCCTAGCCTGCATCTACACTCCTGCATTGTTTCCATGCCCCTGGAGAAATATGAGATTATCCATTAGAGGGAAAGCACTGGGACTGATCCGAGATCCGTTAGATGTTGAGCTGGCACTCAGGAAACATACAGAGATGCAGTGATTTTGACCTTCACTCTGTTTTTTTTTTTTCTCACTATGTAAATTTTATTTTTCAAAAATAATTCTATAAGCCACTTATATACAGCGAGTCTTCCTTGTATGTGAATACTGATAGCCTTTTTATCTCTAAATAAACCATCTGTATTATATATACTGTATGATTCATTCTATAATTACAGGTACATTTGGTACATTTTTAGATCTTATCAGTGAGTGAAAGTGTAATTTCCTGTAATTTCCACAATTCTGAGAGATAATTACACCAATTTAAAGTAAAAATATGGTGTGGTAACAGAGTTAACACAAGATTTGGGGACACACATTGTTCTAAGAAAGAATTTTTTTTAAAATAATTTAATGTTGTAGAATTAAGTAACTGTTTAATAAATGTAATAAATAAAATGAATAAATTGTTGCCCAAAGAAAAGTGCTATAAAATATTTTGATTGAACATTGATACATGATTACAAAAAAAAAAAAAAAACTGACTAATGCGGACAATAATAAATCACAATTTTTAGCTATTACGACACTTTATTAAATTATTATATTGTTCTGGGCTGCATATCCTAATTCATAAAAAACAATAATAAATTAATTAAAATAAAAAAATATAACTAACTTTAAAATATATTTAAAGTAAAAAAAAAAAAATGTTTTCCTCAGCAGGTGCAAGCCCAGGCATTGTAGAGGGGGTCATACAGGCACGTGTAGGCCACACACACTACTAAGCCTCATTTTGACTTGTTTTAAGAACATCACATCAAAGTTGGATCAGCCTGCAGTCTGTTTTTCCACTTCAGTTTTAAGTGTAACTCCAAATCCAGACCTCCATGGGTTAATGAATTTGATTTCCATTGATCATTTTTGTGTGATTTTGTTGTCAGCACATTCAACTATGTAAAGAAGAGACAAAATTGTAGACTTTCACAAAGCCAGAAAGGGCCAAGCAGCTTGGTGAAAAAAGAACAACTGCTGGAGCAATTGTAAGAAAATGGAAGAGCCTAATGATGACTGTCAATGTCCCTCGGACTGAGGCCCCATGGAAGATCTCTCCTCATGGGATATCAGTGATGCTAGCAATGGTAAAGAATCAGCCCAAAAGTACACGGAAGGAGCTGGTCAATGCCATGAAGAGAGCTGGGACCATCGTTTTCAAGGCTACTATCAGTAATAAACTAAGACTTCATGGTTTAAAATCTTGCATCGCACGGAAGGCACAAAAGTCAGCCCTGTTCTGTGGTCAGATCAGACCAAAGTAAGACTTTTTGGTCTTAACTCTATTCTCCGTGTTTGGAGGAAGAAGAATGATGAGTACACATCCCATCTGCACAGGGGACAAGACGACTGCACTGTATTAGGGAGAGAAGGAACAGGGCCATGTATTGTGACATATTGAGCAAAAACCTCCTTTCCTCAGTCAGAGCATTAAAGATGGGTCGTGGCTGGGTATTCCAACATGACAATGACTCAAAGCACATAGCCAGGAAAACCAAGGAGTGGCTCTGTAAGAAGCAAATCAAGGATCTAGAGTGGCCTATCCAGTCTCCAGACCTAAATTCAATTGGAAATCTTTGGAGGGAGCTAAAACGCTGTGTTGTGATTTCCGGAGGTTTTAGATTCTGTCTCTCTGAAAATTTTACACCCCTCCATGATTTCTTATTGACCTCACTGTATATATTCATATATCTATTTCTATTGCACATCAAAAAAAGCAAGTTACATCAATATTTCATCATACATTGGTTGACCATATCTTAATATCTTAATTGCATATCTAAATATTTTGCAACACTTTTCCATCTTTGCAAAAAAAAAAAAAAATCCATCTTCATTTGTAGACATACAGTAATTTTTTCCAGTCATTCATTTAGTTTCTGAGTCAACTGAACTTGGAGAACCTTCTTTCCGATTTACTGTTATAATTTTTAGTAAATAGCTTTTAGTATGCTTTACTATTATAAAAGATCTCACTGGTTTATATTACAAGCTATCAGGATTTCATCTTTCAGCAAATGCAGTGCACTGAATTGCATATTTTTGCTCAGGCCTCTGAATAAAATTGAGTCATACTATATGAATCATAGCTTAATGCATCAGATATAATGCTCAACAAAAAAACATTATTTTTCTACCAAAAAAAGATAGTTTTTACAGGGTTAAATGTTTATGAATATGTCTAGAAAATGAATATGTGTTTTGATGGCCAGTGCCACTTTAAGATTCGATATCTTGACACTTGCAATGTGAACTTCCCAGCTGGTGGATGCGTTGCCAAATAACACAGTCAACCAAATTATGGGTTGCATGCAGTAAGACTGATTAATTTTGAGTGTAACCTGAAGTGAACCCGATTAAAATGTCCAGCGTTATAGGCTTCTGAATGAGGTATATTCCTGGCAGATATGAAGATATCTTCCCACCCAATCCGACTATTATTCATCATAGGGAAGTCAAATTAAGGTTGACTAATATTAGAGGAAGCTCAAATTTTCAAAAAGTTCTTCCCAATTTCTGACCCTCTACAAAAATAGAAGAGCATTTTAACAAGCAGTTACAGAGTAATTACAGAGACTTGACTTGACTAGACTTGATTGTTACTAAAGCTAGCGCAATTATTACATTTGATGTTATTTATATATTTTGATGGTGGGAATTTCCATGTTCACTTGGTTTAAGAAATGCAGAACCTTTCTGATGGAAAGATAGTTTTTGCCACTTTGCCACAAATGTGCAGAATTTGTTTGTTTTGTGTGATCCTTTTCTCTCTCCACCTTCCTCTCTCCTGCTCTTGCTCCCTCTCTGTCACTGTCTCTGTCTTGCTTTCTCTTCTTTGATTTCCCATGAGCCTGAGAAACAGACTCGAAGTGACAGTCTGTTGCAGACTCTTCAACTGTCTCAGCAGGGATTACCTGGGGATACGGATGCATGCAACATTTTAAAATATTTGTTTTATGCAGTGCTCTCAGTGTCCTTGAACTTTCAGGGTGTTAGCAGAATTGTGTTATTTGTGGATTTGAGCTAAACAGATCTTAAAAGGGTTATTAAAGAAACAGAAGAGTGAAAAAGGTCCTATCACAATATCTTATTGGTTGAAAACTTGTGAAAGGAAAACCTGAGAAAAACGTCTAAGTAATAAAGGTAACCCACGTTCCCTGAAGGAGTAGGAATGGAGACGTTACATATAGGAACTTGCGTGAAAGACCAATCACCTTTGAGCTTCAAAGAAAAGGCCAATGAACATTTCCGTGCACAGATTGCATTCAAATGCACCTCATCACTAAGTGAGTATTAAAGCTGCAGGTTTTCGCGGAGGAGCCAAGCTAGCGTCTGCAAGGAGGTGTAACGAGGTGTAACAAGGAAACAAAGGAGGTGTAACGTTTCTCTCCTTCTCTCCTTCGGGGCAGTGTTACGCGGAGACCCACGTGCCGACAGGCCAATGTGCCAGGAAAGGAGTCTGCACGTAACCTTCCCAATGCACTGGGGGGAAGTAGGGGCCCAGTTTATACTAAAATAGTTGGTTGAGAGTACGGAGCACATGTTCACCATTTCTACATGTGGAATAATGGTATAAATAAGCAAGGGCAACAACCACCCAAAGGGCCAACCTCTGTTTGGAGACAGCATTCCCTTTCTGCTGACCACCATAGCAGACAAAGAGCTGCTGGGAGCATCTGAAGCTCTGAGTGCGGTCTACGTAGAGACGCAAAGTGCATACGGGACACAACTCTAAGGCCGGGTCTGCCTCCTCTGGGGACAGAGCTTGCAGGTTCACTACCTGATCGCAGAAGGACGCTTGGGCCGGGGTCTCAGGATAATATGAGAATCAACTGGGCCGAATTCTAGGCACTCTTTGTTGACAGAGAAGGCTTGTAGGTCCCCTACCCTCTTGATGGAGGCCAATGCAGTCAGGAGCTCTGTTTTCAGCTTAGGATATTTCAGATCCACTGACTCAAGTGGCTCGAATAGGACCTGCCATAGGCCACATAGGGCGACGGCAAGGTCCAATTCTTCAAAAATAGTCTAGGTACTATTAGCAGCCAGTCGTCAAGATAATTGAGAATGCGGATGCCCATCTGCTACAGAGGGGTAAGGGGACCCTCTGCAACTTTCGTAAAAGCACAGGGACAGAGGGACAGGCCAAAAGGTAGGACCTTGTACTGATATGCTCGACCCTCCTAAGCAAACCGCAGTAGATGGATCAGGCCACGGCAGCAAGTCCTCCTCCATCATTGGCTCTGGCTCCGGCTGTGTGACAGGCAGTGGCACTGCCTTCAATCTAGGGGCAGGAACTGGCTTTTCTGGCCGCAATCTAGGGGCAGGAACTGGTGCTGCTGGCTTCAAACTAGGGGCTGGATCAGGATTATCAAAGTAGTTTTTTTATTTATTAATTTTTATTTCAGTTTTAGTAATCTAGATAAACAATTTTTTTTTGTGTGTGAAAGTTTTAAAACGTTTTATTTCCGTTTTTTTATTTTATTTCAAGCAACAACCTTTTAATGATTTCAGTTGCATTTTAAAAAAACAAACAAAAATACACTAATATTTAGTAGTTTCTGTGAAATGTCTTAAAGAGGAACTATAATTTCAGGGTATTTTTAATTTGTTTTAGCTAAGTATTTATTTTAAATTCAGTTTAGTTTTAATTTCATGTATTATTTTTATATATTATTTGCTTTATTTCTATATTTTTTTATTTATGTAAAAGCTCTATGAAACTCTTATGTCCTTTGAAAGAATATACATCTATGCATACATTAATATCCATTATATCAGTGTATCTGCCACGTTTTAGCTATTGTAAAAATTGTATGCAATTTGCATTTTGTATTTAGTCATTGAGATTTAATTTATATCCATTAAGTCCATTTTTAACTATCACTTGTTGGTATCACACATCATATTACCATCTGGAGGTGGGATGTCTTCTCCCACGTAAAGATTAGATTATTCATATTACAGTAATTATTTTAAAAATGTATACCTATTTGTAGTTCAACAACAGTTATTTGGCTTTGGTTTTAGTTTAGCGGATGAAAACACAATATCCTCTCATGGACACACACACATTTCATCGGTCTCTGAGCAACACAGAGGGAATTGAGTGGCAGAAAGGGGGCGGAGGGGGAGCAAAGATCCAGCTGTTTCTAAAGCAGGTAAAGGCACATTAAAGTGCTGACGGAGTGTGTGAAGAGCTCCACTGCTGAATAATTCATGACCATCGCACGAAGGACAAGATTCTCACTCATGAAGCAGCGTCACGGCCCCTCTCTGACAATTTGTCCTCCACACTCCCATTTACAGGTGCAGAACAGCAGTGGTTCAATCTTTATTATGGCTCAGAAGTGCATAGCAATAACAGCCTGTTGCACCTCTACAGGTTTCCACATCCATCAGAGAGTGCCTGCTCACACTAGCTTCAGCCATTACCAATGAAGAATCTCTGCAATTAACAACGCTGATTAGTTTTGAGATTGTTCATAATTTATGACCATTATAAGCCTGGAATGTAGCATGGCATTTATGGGAATATTCTGGGTTCTGTGACTTTCCTGTTTATTACCACAGCATTTGACTTTTCTTTATCACACTTTCTGAGTCAAAAAGACTAGTATGACAAACAATCACGCCCATGTACAGTTTTTTGTTAGAATACTGTTCACAACAAAAACAATAACTGTAATAAACATAAAATACAATTTTTTTTTTTCTGTATTAACAGCCTGGTTTAATAAAAATATGTGCCTCTGTGCAATTTTTTTGCAACACCCTTTTTCCCTTGACGTTTCTCAGAAGTTTCAATGTCCACTGATTGGTGCTAAAACATAGGTTCAGTACGTGAACCCCGGTACTTTTTAACAGATACAGTACAAAGTTTGATCTGAAAAATGTATTAATAAATGTTTAGATTAACATTAGCTGACATTTATAAGTATTGTTGTAATAAGCTGTTGAAGTATTGTTACTTTTTAGTTAATGTTAATAAATGACACCCTATTTTAAAGTGTTACTAGAAAGGTTATTAAAATTTTATAGCGGTTAACTTACAATCATAATTGTAGTTTTTGCTACCTGGACTCATGGACATCCTTGGTGCACTTTTTAGCAAGACATAAAATCTGTACACATCACTCCAGTTCCCTTTCAGTCGGTCACTCTGACGTCACGTCGGTGACCGACAAATAGGAATCTCGCTTCGAGAGGTCCAAAACAGGGACGTGCACAGGAATTTTGAGGGGCAGTTGCTCTGACCTGAAAAAAGGGCACCTTTATAATTATAGCCTTTATAATTTAATCTTAAATCCAAAATGCATTTAAAATTAATAATGACTGGTAGGCTACACAAAAAGTGGAATAAAAACTAGAAGAATCCGCCTCTTTTTCCGATTTGCGTAGATATCCACTAACTTCTCTCCTGATAAATTTGCAATCAACTCGTTTTCTATGTGCAGTAGGAAAATCGGTCCTGAGTTCGTCTGTGCATCTTGTAATATTTGAGGAAAAGTGGCGACAGCGGTGTGATTGGAACGTTCAGTGCATCACGTCATTAACTGCTGACTTTAAATCTTTTTCTTTTGCGCTTTTGCTGGCGCAGAGCCAGATCGGACGCGCTGAGCGCTTGTCATATCATCACAAATATGAAGTGTGTTTTCCCCTGCTACTGACTTTCACTTTCGGTATTAATAATCTAGGCCTACGTGAAAATCTGCATCCATTGTACGATGTTTTTTTTTTCCTCGGAAGGGCAACTTGAGTCGAAAAGGGCATATGGGCAGTTGCCAGGGCAACCTGAGCAACCCCACTGTGCACGTCCCTGAAATGGAGACAGCAAGCCGCCCCTGGCGCCACACTGTCTACGAGCACCACTCTCTCGCTAGAAGCAGGAAATACCTCCCCAGTATGTTTTATGGCTGCAAAGAATCCCCTGTTGTTTTCTGACACGGCGGACCACACTCTGGCCCATGATGACATTAATGCAATTAACACACAAACGCTAAAGTCACGAGGATCGAGACCATCTGCTTTTCGAGTGTGAACTTTTACATCCAGCCACGCGGACAGGACAGGTACTCATTTACGTAAACAATAGCTTTAATTCATGGGCTGAGAAACTCTGCACGGGAATGACCTGGTCA
This sequence comes from Enteromius viviparus, assembly GCA_032353835.1. NCBI lineage: Eukaryota > Metazoa > Chordata > Actinopteri > Cypriniformes > Cyprinidae > Enteromius > Enteromius viviparus. The sequence continues at coordinate 16,128 of JAUCNO010000280.1, read as the reverse complement.
CCTGCAGAGCTCGGACATACACATTCTTGCACGCACACTCCGAAGGAGAGCGCGTGCTTCTCAGTCCTATGAACAAAGGGACAGAGATAAAGTGTGCAACATTTGGAAAAGAATCCTAAATGTGTTTTAGGTTTATCAGAGGCCAAGGTGTATGTCGCATATTTCATTCATGAGTTCTGCATTTTATCATTTAATGTGTATCTGTGTATTCGAATGACGAATGAGTGAAGAAATGAATGAATGAAACGTAGACAGGATGTTACCTGGGCATGCATGACATGGAAAGGTAGCTGTTAATATGTGGAATCCCTTTTTAAGTATGGGTATTCGATATCTTTAATCAGGAAGAAGTTATAACGCTTCATAAAAGTTTATACCCAAAATTGAAACTCTGCCTTTACATTCCAGGGTGTCAAATGTATGTTAATGTATGTGAAATAGTCATCACAGGGAACCAGTAAGGAAAGTGGGCCCTATTGTAATATCTTTAGTATGAATAGGCAGCGGATAAAACGCTCATTAGCTTTTCACTTTGGAGCCTGGCTTCACATGAAGTTACCGTTCCTGAAAAGACCATCAACTTTGACGAGTTACAGTTGTAACATATTTTAATTGACAAAACACAATCATTTACACATATTTGTGAATCAGAATATCATATTATTTATTACATGGTAAGCAAGTTTGCGGATATTTTAAATAAAAATGGAAAAACTGAATAAAAGCGATCAATCCATCATGCAGCGTTATTTTGGTCGTGATGTATCATGTGACAAGCATGACGTGTCGCCATAGAAACAGTAAGGGCAAACGTTCTAAAATAATGGTCGCCTAAAAAAACTCACTGGGACTGCTGGAATATGTTAAACTCACCACTGAAAGGGTTAAAAACAGACAAACTGAACTAAACAGAATGGGATTTTAAACACATGATAATAAAAGGCAGACGTGTGTGTAATCAAACCAAACAAGAAAATGAACATCACCAAATAAAGAGAAACTGGACCTAAATGAGAAATAAGAAAACAAACACAAAACAAACAGAAAAGTAACAATTTGAACCCATTAAACATGGGATAAATAAGATGTATTGTTGCAGAACACAAAAAATTATTTTGACACTTTTGATAACTATAACCATGTAGTTTTAATAGAACATTTTGACTAAATTTCTACATTCTAATTCAACACTTAAAGGTACTGTATGTAGGATTGACACCGAGTGGTTGAACTAGGTATTGCAGTTCAAATTCAAAATATTGGAGGAATTTTTTTTTTTTTTCATCCGGCTCCTCCTACTCAGACTTGACGCACACGCAGGTTGCCAAATTGAAGACAGCAACTAGAACGAGCGCAATGACGATGGAATGTGCTGTGTTTATGCAGAGCAGGCAACCTGGATGGCAAAACACTACTGAATACTGACTGGGAGATAGATGGGGGGGGCGCTTCAGACCAAAACAAAACATCAGTTGAGGGCTGCAACTGTGCTTTTTAAACGAGAATATCCAGGCTGTACTACTACTACTACTGTATGAGTACTTGAAATTAACATGATTTCTTAATGCCTGTTGAACATAACAAAAGACATTTCATGATTATTACAATAGATTTCTTACATACGGTTCCTTTAATGTTAACTGGTAATTTAAGTTCCTGGCACTAATAAAAACAGTTGCACATGCGTGTGTTTATTGGTCTGTTGGGACTTTTAGTAGGACTATGTCAATGAGATCTGGAGGGATTTCATTAATGGCATCTACTTGGTTTTGTTACATATAATAAACAACTTGATAATTAACTGTCTTTGTGTCTGATGCCATTAATTGTGTTGACGTGATACCAGGTCAAGATGAACAATGCCACTAATAATACCTTTGAGATGCCGAGCTTTACTTTTAAGTTGTTTTCTACTATTTTTAAATTAAGAGACAAAGTTTAAATCAGGTGCCTTTATTAGAACCATGCTTTAAAATTATGTTTGTTAATTTCATTTTAGATATCCAGTCTGATCAAGTAAAGAAACAGAACAGAACATGATTTGCTATATTACTTAAAAAAATGTTTGCTTTTTCAATGGACAGACGCAGGCAGGACAAAGATTATCAACTTTTTTATTTTTTGTTTTTTAACAAAAAACCCTGGTTGTTTCTCACTGAAGTGACAGAACTTAAGCAAATGAAAAAAAAAAAAAAACATTTTCACAATGTCTTTATGAATACACAGACACCAAATGTACAGTATCATTACATTACTATTTTGTCATAACTTACATGCTTCTCTACATATATCTATGTTATAAACATCTTGGAAACCTATTGCAAACTGCAAACTGTATATTCATGAAGTACTATAAAATGACAAGGCCTGACTTTTGCCTAATGAAGAAATTTGTCATAAAACGCCATTTGTGATAGCAGATATCAGTTAACACTGAAAAGGACACGATGCAAAAAAAATGATTTTTTTCTTTTTAATCTTCTAGTAATTTTCTCAAAAATTTGAACGATTGGACTTTGTTTGATGAAGGTCTGATGTACTTGTTCTCATTCATTTGTTTCAGGACTGGAGTCCTATGGATTAATTGATTATGATTTGTCATTTTCTATCAAATCTGAGAAACATCTGTTGTTGATTTTTATTTTATTATCATATATAGGTCTTGGCATTAATATGAAACCATAAATTTTCACAAAAGTGAAAATTGTTGTGCAATTGCCCTCTGCATATTCAAAATAATTAATTGGAATTGTCTTTGAACGTGAGTAGAAGGCTTTATAAGACTTGGCACAAACTAAGGCAATAAACACATTTAAGCAGTGATTTTTCTGTGAAAGACTTTTAAGAAGTGTTTTCGGATTTCGTGGCTGTTCAGTCCATAAACAATTGGATTCATAATGGGAGGCACCAAAAAAATTAGCATCCCCATAATTTTCTGCAGATTCGCATTGACATTTGAGAACCTGTGTGACAGGACGTAGAAAGTCACAACGGTTTCAAATATGATGAAAATGACCAGCTGGGCAACGCAGGTGTTGATGGCCTTGCTCTTTGCATCAGACCTACTTGTGACCAAGCAGGTGATCAAAATCTTTACATAGGAAAATACTTGAATAGAAATACTAATAATCTGCATTATGGCTGTTGTAAATAAGCCAAAAATGTTGTTAACTACAGTATTACCACAGGCCAGCTTTACAAGTGAAGGATTGTCACAAAACACACTCACAATATGGGAACTACACCTTGAATGCATTCCCTGCAAGGAAAACAATGTACAAATGAATAAAAAGTCAAACCCCCACACAAGAGCCACAATCATTATAACAACTCTGGGTGTCATTAGAGCATTATATCGGAGAGGCATACAAATGGCAATATAGCGATCAAAAGCCATGGCAGCCAGGATGAACATAACACCACCACCATACAGGTGGAGCAGAAAACCCTGGAGCACACAGAGAGGATAGTATGTGTTATTAGTTTCAGTCACAATGTCAGAGAGAACCTTGGGAAACATGGAAGTGATTCCCACAAAATCATTCAAAGGAAGGCTGAATAAAATAAAGTAAATTGGCTTGTGGAGACTTTGTGTCAAAATAATGAGGAGCAACAGGGTAAGATTACAAACAGCACCAAACACATAAATGAAGATTCCAAAGAGAAATAGGGGATATTTTGCTCCTGAATGGATAGAAAATGGATCCAGGGTCAGCTCAAAACTAACTATGATGGATAAGTTCTCCATTACGACCCTGTGAAATATATAAATATGGAAATCTAAATATCAAACACCCAAAACAACACAATTCGTGATTCTCACCTTATGCAGTAGAAGAGACTATATTAAAGTGAAATACATTGCTCTTATATAGACAACCATGTTTCTCACATAGCCCACATCTAAAGCCCTCAAGACAAGAATGTCCATGGGACAAAATCATGAACTAAGGGATGAAGAGTAATAGGAGACTTGGGCCTACATCAGTACCACATCAGTACTAGAGTGCGGATCGGGCCGCATTTATCTGTCAGAGCCCGGCCCGCATCAGACAGGCATTAAGACATTTATGTCCGAGCCCAATCCCAGCTTGACACATTTAAAATCTAATTTTTTTCTCATACTATAGACACATGCCCTTTTTTGTGTGGAAAGCCCGCTTTTACAATTGAAGCATCTGCTTCAGCAACTGTAGGAAGGTGTTTCGGAGCATCAGCGCACACGGGGCAAAAAGCGCCATTCTAAATATCTGTCCGAACCTGGGCCAGCCCGTCGGGTATACCATCAGGCTCGGCACGGGTATCCATAATCCTAATCAGTACCAGTATTGTAAATGACACACACCTATATCCAAGATGGCAGCATGTATGATCTGATGTGTGTTTGTTCCTTTATTTATACTCATTTGTTTGTTTGTTTTTTGTTTTTTTTTGCTCATATATGGAGTAAATTTTAGATTAAATAATTTTTATCGGATTATGGACTATTTTGCTGCAGAAAAATTATTGAATTTAAGGGCTATGTGTTAACATCAGTAATCCACCTAGCTTAAACAGTCAGCAAGAATCCGTAGGCCCTGCTAGCCCTCCAGGCCCTAGCAGCTCAGCTACCATCACCAGGCTCTATTTGGATCCTGAGGCCCTGTTAACCTCTCCAAGCTCTAGCAGACCAGCTACCATCCCCAGGCTCCAGGCCTTAGTAGCCCAGCTACCATCTTCCATCTCAAGTCCAGTTCCAGCCTAGCTATCATCTCTAGGCTCCAGGCCCTAGCAGCCCAGTTTCTATCTCCAGGCTGTATTTGGATCCTGAGGTCCTGTTAGCCTCTCCAGGCCTTCGCAGCTCAGCTACCACCTCTAG
>JAUCNO010000280.1:0-11170 GCA_032353835.1 Enteromius viviparus | reverse complement strand
CTCCGGACCGTTAAATTATTAGAAAAATAATGCACACCCGAGGTGTAACGGCCACCTTACTTATACTACAAATCAGCATGTAGAATGATTTTTGAAGGATAAAGTGACAGTTGTGGCATATCAGACTCAGCAGACGGTAGATCCATTTGATTGCTGTTTATTGTGCAACTCAGAAACAATGAAACAGAGACTTAAAGCAAACAGAAGACAAGACAGTACCGTGAACAGGCTGAGGGTCAGGGCAACAGGCTAGGATCAGATACGATAGTCCAGGCAGTGGTCGAGGCAACAGGCAGATATCACAAAACAAAGTCTTGGCGGGGATCGGTGCAACCAGCGAGAATCAGAGTCGAAATAAACAATCCAGGTAGGTATCGGGTCCGTCAGAAAGTAATCCAGAGATAAACGCTTAGTAATATCACAGAGGAGCAAAACTTCGCGATGTACTTAGTTCGAAGTCTGCCTTAAAAAGGCGAAAAGCCCGCGAAACCGTGAAGTGTCCGGGGGAAAAGAGTCCAGGTAGGAACTAATACTCAGACGATAGTTCCTGCTGATAGCGGACCGCCTAGCAACAACAGTAAACTAGCAAAGGCTTTGGAAAATTCACTGGAATTAAAAAAAAATATGTGCCATCAAACTATTAATTGTGATTATATGAATATAAATATACACATGTAAATACATATAACTATTTTCTAAATATATGCTGTATGTGTGTGTCTTTATATATACATAATAAGCAAACACACACAGCACATCACATCCTGATTTTGCCAAGTACTATGTGTCCCTAGGTGACCCTGGGACAACATTTTAATGCAAACATACAATCTTGACCATATCCTAAACCTACCCTTACCCATGAGTAATGTCTAAAATCAGAGGAAATGATTGATGACTAAAGCTGATGTACAAGCACCAAACACTGATTGTAAGCCTAAATTTCACAAAATCTGTTTGTTCTTATCTGATTTAATCACAATGTTGCACTTAATAAAATCAGGTTAGTGCACACACACACACACACACACACACACAGTATGTAAACGAAAACGTTATTTTGGATGTTATTAATCACAATTAATAGTTCGACAGCACTATAAAAAAAAAAACTAAAATACATTAATATATAACAGTATTACTTTTTTTTCTCAAATAAATGTAAATGTAAATAAAAGAATAAAATATTTTATTCTTTCTTTTTTTAATTAAGGAACAAATATAAATCTAACCAATCCCAAGCATTTGAAAAGTAGAGTAATTAAATACACACATTAAACAAACAATATAAATAAAACCCTTTTTCTGATTCTTCTTCTGTTTCACAATTTAATACATGAAAAATACTCATTTAGTACTCAGTATTCAGTACAGAACCTTTAATTATAGTCTTGAATCAGTTCAATAGTTTGTTTTAAAAGAAACCTACTGAAATCATTACAGTGTTGCTTATATTGCCAGCAAATTCATCGTCAAAATCCATATTTAATGTTTGATATATTTCCATTAAGCTCTTTGATAGCCAAAAGATCGATGCAATAAAATATACAAAGTGCCAAACAAAGTGATGCTGTTATCCTGGTTGCAATTTGTCTCTGCACTTGGATATGTTAGTTTCCTAATGAAAATTTATCTGCATAGACTCATCTACATAGCTATGTTTTTGTGTTGTTGCACCAGGCTAAATACCCTGTTGACTTTCAGGGGAGCTCACAGTAAGATTCCCCTGCAATCAGCAGGAATATTTGCCTCAGCTAAAGTGACTTTTCCCACTCAGCTCTTTGAGAGGGAATTTGTGGTACATACATATTTCTTGATGTGAAGGTAATGACTCATTCTAAGGCTGACAGTATGCTTGGTTGACCTCAGGTACACAAACACAGACACACACAACCTTGGCCTGGACGTGAACGTAAGCATATCCACTGGTGTTTAACAGAACTTTCCCTGTTGTCTGGTTCATCTCTAGCTCAGCAAACAAACTAGGTCCAAACATTGCCCATATGTATTTTAAAACATGGAATGCATATTTATTTAGTCATGTAGTCACTTTGTTTAGTTTTGTTTTTGTATTGTGTCTTCCTAGTTTTTCCTTATTTGGTCATGTTCCTTGTCTTGTTTAGTTGAATTAGTTATTCTGTTCAGGTGTTAATTATGCTTGATAACCTTCCCCTTATAAGTTGCTTTGTGTCCCTCAGTTTTTATCTGCTCTCGTTGGTTGTGTGTAAAGTTGTCTTCAGAATTGTGTATATTAAATGCGTTAAACTGCTCCGTCAGGTGTAGATTTTAAAAGAAGGATTTCTGTAGAAAGGGTTGGTTTTGAATGGTTGCTGATAGTTTGATATGCCAGCGGGAGACCGCATCAGATGCTCGGGTTGATTTTTAAGTGTGGAATATATGGCAGACAGTCTGTCTGATGTGAGAGAGTTCTTTCCACACCTGCAGCTTCACAGAGACTATCTGAGGGAGATCTTTGTGCTTTTTTGATGTTTCTTGGTTTCCTGTGCCCTGCTTTTACCACTCTGAGACACAGAGGGAAAAAATGGCTGGAGTGCACAGCAAAGTGAGATCTCACAATATACTGTACAGCTGATTGTTTGGACAGTCAGTCTTTACTTTCACATCAGATTCCCATATAGTTTCATGTATCATTTACATGTGAGCCCGAATCTATTTTAGGTTGCAGGGGTTAAAGAAACCCATTGCTACTGATTTATTGAGTTGTTAACCAAATAAGTTAATTAATAAAATGCTTTGAATCTGTTCTTTTCCAAGAATCAAACTGATTCATTCACAAAAAGCTCTCTCTTGGACACTGTGGCTGTTTAGTGATGCACTAAATGGTGCCTTCTCAGAAATAAAGGTACAAAAGCTGTCACTGGGGCGGAACTTCTTCAAAATGTACATGCTTGTACCTAAAAGGCTCATTTTACTACCTTGAAGGTACTTAAAATTTACATATTGGAACCTAATAGGTAAAAAAGTGTACCTATTGAAAAGGTACCGCCTCAGTGACAGGATTTGTACCCTTATTTCTGATAGTGTGTACAATTTACTTCAAAGCAATTTTCACGCAGACATTGCTAAAGCAGAATTTTGAAGCAGAAAATGCATAGCATTTTACTTTGTAGAATATACTTCAGTAATTTTTGTTTGATTTAGAACTTTAAAAATCATTTTTATAGTGCCGATTGGAAACGACAGCAGGGTGAAGTGATTTCATTTTTAGGTTAACTTTTTTTTTTATGTGATGAATAAATAACATGCTAAATATTACTCATGCAGCTCGGCTACAGAAAAAAGACACACATTTCTCAAAGCCAGATTGTTTACTTCTGTAGCGATCCAATAAATTTGTTCTGTGGTTTTTAAAAAGAGGAAGTGCTATAAATAAAAAACATTCTTTTTTTTATGTGACATTTTCAGTGTTGCTTGATTTCTTGAAATTAAAGCCACAAGTGGGAAGAAGTTCCTCCCTGTATGCAAACTTTCCATGCACTCAATCTAGCAAACTCTTTTTAAATCAATACAACAATATTTGGACTCTGAAACTATTTCCATACTAGTGCAAACATGGGTTACTCCACAGAAACTTGAACTGTGGTTGACGGGAGTAAAGCTCCACATAACCAACCAGTGAACCAGGCGGTGAGGACAAACAAGTCATCTCACCATTAGCATGCTTCTAGGAGGTGTTTAAGATGTTTTTACTCCCTAAAGGGTGGATAGCAGTCTACTATTCTGACAGTTTCCGAAGGCCTTGACCACAGGTCAACCACAGCATTTGACGAAAAAGCATGCAATAGCATGAGGTTTTCTCATCATTAGAAGAAATTTTGACAAGGTCATGGATTCGGGTGTATCTCGCGCTTGAAAAATGGTATGTCGTGTTATGTTGTTTAACGAATGGCAAACAAAAATATAAAGATAGACTTGTGATTTTTCATTAGCACATTGGCATGCATGCCTTTGACGGGGAGTAGACAAGTGCAAAGGGTTAGAAGAGAGAAAAGGTGATATCTACATGGTTTCTCCAAGGAGATCTCACCGTACTTTTTCACAAATAAAAAATCTTTTCATGCAGTGTTAGTGAAATGCCTTACACTTTAAATAAACAAAGTGACAGATCCTGGGTTTGTGACCGGGTTGTGTCCTTTCCCTCGAGACGTACAGGAGGGTCGAACAGAGGAGAAAATGAATCCCATTTTCCTGAAGTCTCTAAAGCAGGAGTAGAGGAAGTTGAACTGTAAATTACTTGTGGAATAATGTATATAAGAAAGGTGGGAATATGGTGTTTTATACCACTTTGTTACGTTTGCTTTATCTTCTATAAGAGAAACAGATGACTGAATATTTATTTTACTCTTTGCTGGTATCTGAAAGTCTTTTGGATCCAGTGAATATGTCAAGCATGAGAACTGGGTTATACTGTATGTATATTTTTAAAAATTCTAATAGGAACTTAGAAATTTCTCCTGCAACTTTTTAGCTAAAGCAGTGATACAGATTCAGAGGTGTGACGTACATGTACTTCATTAAGTATTATTCTGAGAAATTTGAACTTGACTACAGTTCCATTTAAAATAAAATATTTTGTACTTTACTTTTCCAAAAGTGACAAGACATTCAAAGTACATGTTTTCCAGGTTAAATTTCTCCTTTGCCCGTCATCGTGAGCCGGTGAAGTGGCATTTCTTTAGTTATGTTCCATAGTTGAGTTCTTTATTCTTGCATGTATGTATTTTTATAATGACGTAATTACTAACATGTTAAATAAAACGTAAGCTAAATGCTAACTGACTCAGAATATCAACAAGAACTAGATTAGTCTCTCAATAGTACTATAATTACACTAATAAGTGGTGTACTTTTTTAAAGAAAAGTATTTCTACTTCAAAATGTCATATTTAATTAAATTAAATAAAATGTTACGTGATTCTGTGAAATTAACTAGTAATTTCTTAGTAAAAATAGATACATATCTATGTATATATGATATGTATATTTTTGGCAATATACAGTGACATACTAATTAAGTAGCCTAAGTATTTGACAAAGTATTTAATTCTGTTATGCACTACCTATTTTTGTCATATAGTCATGACATGATATAGTGTATTTTCTGTGTATTCCCCCCGCAATTGTAGATTTTCCTCCATCCTCTGTGGTCTTCTATTTGTTTATTTGTGTTGTTTCTTAGTTTTAATTGATATTGATCCTCATCCAATCGTGTGGCTCCATTGGGATTAGTTCAGTCAATAGCACTAATTACATCCATCATTCCAATGCATGTTCCTCTGCAAATTTGACTTTGTCAATAAAAAGAAATTTGACTTTTGCTGTTGCATTGGCAATGTTACAAATGGAAATTAAGGCACAGATGTCAAAGGGGTGATGGGAATGACCTTGAGTTATTAATGACCTTCATTCATGGATAAATGAGAGATATGATGTTTTTTTTTCTTTTTGTCTGGGAGTCTCTTGGGTCTGCCAAAACTGCCTTCCTCCTTGGTTTGGCCAATTAACTGAACTTTTTTCCTATTGTATACAGCTGTATCGTGGTGAAAGCTTTGGCAGCTCCCTTTGTGTAACAACAGGAGGGAATTATCTGAGCCCAAATATTTCTTTTCATAAGGATGTTGGTGAAAGTTTACACGGGAGTTCAGTAAACAGACAGGAGAGAAGCTCAGGTCAGCCAAATCCCTCCCTCAGTGCATTAGCCAACAACATAGTCTTCCTAAATATCACAGGAAGCAGGAGAACCTCTTACTATTGAAATATATGGGAACACTTAGGAAAGAATAAACATTAAGATAAGATTTTTCCAACCCCAGCACAGACCTCACAGTGAGATGATTAAACCATTGTGCTTTTCCTCCCCGTTGTAACATAGCAAGTTCAATGTTTTCCAGAGGCTTCATTCCAGCAATATTTGAAGTCTTGCCAGTGTTAGATTTGCTCATGCTGCTGTTGTCATTTATACAACAGAAAATAAGCAGGAAGTGCAGTGAGGGTTTCTATTCTTCCGAATTCTTCCCAAATAAGTCGGTAAGAGTCATCAAAGCGTCAGGTTATTTAGAAATTAAATTCACATTGGTTTCATTCTGATTTAAGATTAGTTTGTAATGGATTCGGTAGTTGTTTTAAAACCTCCTCCGAAGAACACAAAGTGGCTGTAATTAGATGCAGCAGACACTGAAACGAACAGCAGTTGCTCACTGGACGAAAGCGAAGTTGATCCCAAAATGAGGGAAATTGGTTTCCAGCATCGTGTTCACAACATACGGGCCTGACTAGCTGAAATATGATGGCCATTACAGATTCATAAAACACTGGCTGCAGCTCTCATCAGCTGTGCCCTGTGAACATCTCAGAAGAGCGCTTCAACCGCCCACCAGCCTGGGACGAGCAGCAGGGCGTAGAAAGACGAGCCATGTGTTGAACTGAACCTAGCCTTTTCTTCCATATGAAACTGTGTAGCAAGCCTAATCTTTAGCTGTTTATCTGTCAAAAAATATATTTTTATGTCAAGATATGTCCTCAAATGCCGATTAAAATGCATGCGATAAATCACAGAGATGTATGCACAGACACTCAAAATTAGGCTTTGATCATCAATATTGTCAAATTACTGTATTACAGATAACTGCAAACGATAACAATAATAAATATTTATTTATTTATTTATTGCAAATAAAATAAGATAATTATAGTAAACTGAAACTAAAATTAAGACATTTAATTTATTGGGGGGAAAACAAGAACAAAAACTGAAACTAAAACCAAAATAATTAAATCACACACACATGCATGTAATTTATCAATTAGTAATTTTATTAATGCAATTTAGTAATTTTATTTGTTTTTAGTATGTCTGTAAATTTATACATAAACTACAAAAAATGGCAAAAATACACAATACAATTACTTAAATCTTAAAATTGGAATGGAAACTAAATGTAAACTGATTCAAAAAGTCTATAAAAACTATAACCGTATCTCATTCATACTAAAATAACACAAATAGTTGGTGTACGTTTTTCAAGAAAAGTCTTTCTTTAAAATGTACAGTTTTTTTAAATAAATTAACATTAAAGCCATACTAAAGCCATTATTTTAAATACTCGTAAAAGTATTACAACAATGTTTGGAAACAAAACAAAAAAATATAAGCAAAATTCATGTTTATTAAATATTTATAAGATTTTTACAATTATTTATTATATTCTCTGATCTGTTTAACATGTTTAAATCCCTTTCACAGAATTCTAAAGAAAAAAAATGCTGAAAAGAAATCAATAGATGGTGTCTGCACCCAGGTTATAGGCATTATTGCACACATTTATCTTCTTTTATGAAATACTGTACTAGTATTACTTAGATTTGTGCGATTTGATCCACCTCCATGGTGCTGATGGGTTTGAATGCTTTTCCACTGTCTGTGACTGCATGTGTTCATTTGAGTTCATTTCTGGGTAGGGTGCAGCAAAAGCACTGGGACGCACCCCAGAGCCACACACACACTGCTGACTCCTGCAGCTCGCGGGTGCTGTCACTGCTATGATGCAAATCATTTGTTTTTGTGAGTTTTTCTGCTCATCAGCACAAAAAACAGACACACTGAACGGAAAGGTAAAACAGGTGCAGGCAGGTTTTGTTGTGCCCCACCACAGCATGAACAAGTTAGACTGGAGACTGGAGAAAATTCTATTTTTGACAAGTTATCAACGCGTGAGTCTCACTTGAGCTCTGCTGCTGTAAACAGCTTCAAACATTCAGCTATTACGAAGTGGTTATGGAATATAATAGCAGGGCTCTGACACAGGATGTAGAATTTTTTTGGGCTAAATTTGAAGATGTTTTCATTGTTTACATGCCGAAAGAATATTCAGATATGCATCTTTTTTCTTACACAGTTCCCATAAATAAAAACATTGCATTTTGAATATATTTATTGTTTTTTTTTATATTGATATTCATTATAATTTATTTATTTTATTATTCATTCTCATTGTTATTCCCACAAAAATATGTTGTCATTTAAAAGTTTGGAGTTGGAAAAAGTTATAAAATAATAATACTGTCAATTCTGAAAGATCTCTTATGCTCACGAAGGCAGAATATATTTAATTAAAAAATGTAGTAAAACAGTAACTATGTGGTATATAAATGTATTTTAAAATATTTTACTTAATCATTTATTTATTTGATGCAAATCGGGTTTTTCAGCATCCATTACCCTATTCTATTCTTCAGTGTCACTTGCTGCTTAATGATGTTGTTGTTGTTTTTTCTTTAATAATTTGACAGTTTTACTGTTAATTTTTAAAGGTAATGCACTATAATAGTGTGTTCCATCCTTAAAAAGTGACAAAATGTGTTACTTAGTTACTTTTTACAGAAAGTTATAATTTTGTGCTATTTTTTCATGAACACAAATGTTCATGAAATGACTTAGTGCAAAAAGGATTTTGTATTATTTAATTATTGAAGTTCATGTTGTATTCTATGTTTGCATTTTACTGTTTTTATTCATTTTGAGGAACATATTTAGTCTAAAAGGCCTCCACACTTACTCCTGATATCACTCAACACGAGAACAGGAAGGCTGTCAGTCAATAAATGAGAAAAATAACAATTCAAAAAAGTAACCAAGATATTTGCTTTAGTTACTTAAAAAAAGTAATCAGATTACATACAGTATAACACGCATTATTTGTATTACCTTTGGACAGTTCACTGGACAGTTCTACATCATTTTTATAAAATATAAAACTTCTATATCATTATAATTTTCTTTATTTCATCTTGTGAGCAATATCCTTCCTAAATAATTATAATATTAATTTGTACTGACCCCAAACTTTTGAATATATATTTTAAAAAGGCTGCTCTTTGCCAGCTCAATAATTCAGTATAAAATATAATGCTATATATTAGCCAGACTAATTATACCTACTCTGTCCCACTTTACACCCAAGTATACATATGTAATTGCTGTGTACTATAAATCCATGAATGCCATCGGTAAACAGCATGAAACAATCAATGTAAAGAAACACATGCACTGCCACATCAGAAGCGCCCATGTGCCGCCTTTGCAATGTAAATTCATCATAACACATCTTTCAAATAGCAAATAGTCCAATGATGGCACCATAAATGCTCCATGAATGATAATAGGAACAGTTAGGAACTGTTGCTGCGAAAAACTAGGAACAAGCATATATGTGTGTGAGTGTGTGTGTGGAAGCATGAATAACATGTGTCAGTGTATAATTAGTATGCCACAAGGCTGTTTGCAGTTGATCGGATCTTGCAGTTCAGTGCACACTGCAGCTGAATTCTGAGCAGTTCCGATGAACTTGGTCAACCTTCAGCTCTGCCCTTCAGATCAGCACTTTCTTCAGCCCAGATATTCTCTAATTATCATCCACTTACAGTATTTCAATAAATAATTAAAGCATAAGTCATCAATCAAGACTGAAACATTGATAACAAGAAAGGACAAAAATCCAATACGCGCTAAGCCTCGTGACTCAATATCATAAATAAGTTGTGGGTCGTAATATTCGCATAAATCACGTCACAAATACCACAGAGGGTGCTGCAAGCGATGAGAATTTTGTTAATCATAGCGGATGCTGATAATTCGAAGTGTAAAAATGACACAGCCGCGCTCAAAAGCCTAAAAGGCCTCACTTGGTGCCTGTAGGAGCCGAATCGCTTTTCACTGGCAGTAAAACTAAAGGAAATGCCTGGCTTTTGGAGAGATTGATAGTTATTGATTTAGCCAGAGGCGGACAGACTCGCTCCTGTGGTTCCTGCTCTATAGCAGCTGTGGTAGCATTGCACATTTTCGGCAAGCGCAGACCACCTGCAGTGCGTTGAAGCCTGGCAGAGAAGCTTTATAAGTCTGTGATCCAAAAATTCCACATGATGCAGCTGTTATATGGATTATGGACACACGCACATGTGCATGAACTCTGCAACTTTTGTCTGGTGATGATTGTTGTTTTTTTCTGTCAGTACCTTGGGTGGGTCTTTCTAGATAAGGGCGACTGGATCATGGCTGCCGTCGCCGGGGGGATTTTACAATGAGCAGACGCCCTGCTAGGCTCCATATGCAGGAACATTCTGATAAGATGAGTGAAATTTAAGCCCTCAAGCCTCTGAAAACAAGCGCCTGTGGCCTGCATAGAAAAAGTTCAGCAGAAATTACTTTTCTTCCTCACTGGCTTTATGAGGTTTAACAACTCATCTGTGCTGGAAACAGGAGGCTGATTTTGAAGTCCTCACCACATTCAAACGAGAGGTTTCACATTCGCTTGAACCACTTGACAGGGTAATTGAGGGCTCCACATTGACGCAAATGGG
The DNA here is from genome assembly GCA_032353835.1 of Enteromius viviparus. NCBI lineage: Eukaryota > Metazoa > Chordata > Actinopteri > Cypriniformes > Cyprinidae > Enteromius > Enteromius viviparus. The sequence continues at coordinate 793 of JAUCNO010000280.1, read as the reverse complement.
TCTATTACGGTGACATGATAACCTTGTCATGCACTTGCCATCTTAATGAATGGAAACATGTGATGGCTCTCAACAGAGAGCAAAAAAAAATCATTTAAAATCAAAGTGAACATGAATTTTATTTTATTTAAAAAAATAATTTTTTGTTTGTTTTTCGTTATTTAGTCATGCAAATGGCATCTGAAATCTATATGCTGTTATTTTTACATTCGCTTTCAAAAAGGAGAGTTTTTGAAGAATCTTCATTTAGGCTGTTGTGGGTCACCATTGATTTCCATTGTAGGAAAAAAATACTATGGAAGTCAATGGTGACCCAAAACAGTCTAGTTACAAACTTTTTGCAAAATACCTTCCTTTGTGTTCGGCAAAACAAAGAAATTCGTACAGATTTGAAACTGCTTAAGGGTAAATGATGACATAATTTTCTTTTCAAACTATTCCTTTTAAAGATTTGATTGATTTAGTGAAAACAATATTGATTTTAATTATTTTCACACTTAAATATGTCCAGTTCCTTTAGATTAAATGTAATGCACATGTTATGGACTATTTTTATTGGGCTTTAATAGTGCTTTTGGGGTCTTTTGGAGCTTAATACTGTAGTTATAAAAGTTTAAAAGATAAATGAAAATTTTAATTTTACAATTTTGATTTTGTAGCAATTTAATTCGAAATGTCAAAATTGTGAGTTATAAAATGTAAAACTGTTTATTAAAAAAAAAAAACTGAATTGTGTCAGAATTCCCATAAACTTAAAAAAAAATCTGAATTATGAGTTGTAAGAAAGAAAACA
>JAUCNO010000279.1:17762367-17785636 GCA_032353835.1 Enteromius viviparus | reverse complement strand
ATTTATTTATTTATTTTTTTCCCCCTAAGTATTTTTTTATTATGTTAAACGTATTTTTATTTAGTTTTACTGAAAATAAATGATGAATGTATTTAATATATATTTTTTATGCATTATTAAATGCTGCTGTTATAATTATAATAATACTTTTTAATAATAATATTAATAAATAATTGTTCATGTTTATTCTTACGATTATGATTTAACGAATTGTTAAATCATGACTCACGACCCACCAGGGCTTTGTGAACACTAGTAATTGAATCAATGTTTCTGAAAGCAGGGATCAGATGGACAGGGCTCTCCTAAAGGATATAATCTGGCAGTAACATAATCCTGCTTCACATGCATATGCAGCTTTCCCGTGTTCATCAGTCTGATCTCATGGGTGTCTTTCAGTGTCATTGTTTCGTCTGGAGAAACCAGCAGGACTGTATTTCGTTTGGAAAGCTCTCCGTTTTCTTCATTAGCTAATGTGTTTATATATTTAATCTCATTATTGTGTTCCGAGCGTCTATCCTCCGCTGAATTAGCCTGATGTTTGTAGCTCGTTCAGCAAAAATAAACCCCAGCGCTGAATTAGATCAAACTGCAGCTGAAGTACGCTTGCGTTTCGTGAGGTTTGGCTTGGATTCCCAGCAGTCTCAGATAGATCAGTGTTTCAGGTGCGTCTGCGCTCGTGTATGTTTCTTTAAAGCTATAACTATCTCTGAGGAGTCTGATTAAACGAGTACAGGCCTTATAAAACCAATTAATTTTGCTCTTTAACTGATCCGCACTCGTGTTCACTTGCTTTATTAGAGAGGTGATAAATACTGTTGTACATATGTTAATACTCCATAGGAGGCATAAGCAGACGCAATCTTACCTAAACAATATATATTTATATAAATATGAATACTAAAAAATATACTGGAATATATGTGATATTATATTAAAAACATGATTTATTGTTTACATTAATATTCATTATTCATTATTTATTACCCAAACATACAAATAAGAACAAATAAAGTAATTAAAATAAAAGGAAAATAAATAAATATGTATATTAACATAATTATGAATTATTTATTATTTAAATACATTTTCAAATTAAGAACATATAAATAAACATGCATGTTAATATAAAGAAATGAAAAATACATATCTCTATCTTTCTCTCAAATATCTGTAATTATAAATAGAATGGTATATCAGTGTTATTATAGTTTTACTGAGATACTATTATCATTTTTATTATTATTTTTAATCCGTTTGTAAAAACCATATATATAAATATTCAAAATAAAGATGTTATATTTAAATGTTTTATTTTAATAAAAAAAATATTTGTAAATAAGTTATGTTAAATTATTAATTGCATTCAAACTAAAAGTAAAATATGCAATTTTTGGATATTAAATATGTTTGTATAGAATACATATATTTTCATTAAAATATATTTTGTATGTGTGCATGTATTGTATTTTTTGCTGCGTTACAGTGATTTTTTACAGATATGAGTATGAGAACTGTTATTATTTTCTCTTAAATCATCATTATTTCTGGCATGGTTGCATTGATGCTGGTTCTCTGTGTGTGTTTCTCGTCCTCAGCTGAAGTGGAAGTGTAAAAAAGAGGACTCCAGCAACGCCGGCTATTCTCACGAATGTCTTCAGAGCCTCTTCCAGAAGGTGAGTGTTGATCAGCTGGGTGTGTGATGGATCTTGATGAAGCTCGTGTGTGAACGAGCAGTTTTCTGCGGTTAACGAGGTCTGCATGACATCAGCCGTTAAAGGCTTTTATTCCCCTCGTGTGAGCTCCATTACGTTTAGCAGAACGCTGAAGGCACATGCCACCGTTACAGACGCCTTTAGAGCCGTCCGGGGACTCGCTGCTAATCTGCTCTTCACATGCAACTCTTGCTTCTTCATGCCTCTGTGTTTCTGCTTCCGGATTGGCTCGAGGGACAACAGCCTATGTACTTAACGAGATTGAAGTACAAATTAGAGATTATTCTATTTTACTCCACAAAGCTCAAACATTTCACAGTTAACTATCCGTATCAGAAACAATGCAAGTTTGTTGTAAGGAAAGGGTGTAGTGGACCTAACGTTACCCTGCGCTCATGTCATTTCTGATTGTTGTGAGAAAGGCTGATCGACTCGAGCATCAGCGTAAACAGAAGACTCGTGAACTGATGGATGATGTAAGACTGATAGAGTGGGTCGAGGTCTTGGAGACGTCTGGAAAGGTCTGGATGTATGAAATAGACCTCCTCTGGGACGCTCTGCTTTGTCACTGTTGGCAGGTTTTCCTCGGTTCTTAATGCTTCTCAGAAACATCTCACTGGAGCATGGAGGGGGAAGAATGCACACAACAAAAACTAAAGAAAGAAATAGCTAATTATGGCTTGTGTAAAATTGGAAAAAACAAACAAAATGTTTTTATATAAAGCAAGATCAATTCTTAGGCCTTTTTTTTAATGTTACAATAAACCCTTAAGAAGGTGCTAAAATAAATGTTATTGTACAAAACCAAGTGTTGTCTATTTTAAGAACTTTTTATTTCATAAGATAAACTGCCATATGATGTTTTATTAAATACATATATATATATTGGTTCTATATAAACAAAATCAATAAATGGACCTATAATAATTAAATACAAAAATACAGTTTCTGTGAAATAAACTTTACTTTAATATTTTTATTTTATTTATTTACTTATATTTTAAAATTTATTTAATAAGCTAATTGGTCATGACATTAACTTAGAAATAAGAAGTAGGGTTTTTTTGTAAAATAATTTTTTTAGGAAATTTTTGGTATTTATTGCTTGAGTTTATTGTCATGAAAATGTGACAATACAATAAATTAAAAAAAGATGTCTGAAAATAGTTTAGTTTATTTCATTGTTTTGGTATGGTTTCATTTCTGTGGTCATATTTGTAAAATTATATTTTTATCATTATTAAATTATTTTAAAGGTATTTTAGCATGAGCTTAACTGTCATGAAAATGTGACAATACAGTAACTCCTAAAAAAAGTCATATTTAACCACAAAATAATAAATGAAACAAAAAGAAAGGTTTTCGGTAAAATTTTTATTTTAAGATCTTTAAAAAGAAAACTGATCTGATTACTTTTTTCATTTTGTTGTTAAAATTCTGTGGTCATATTCAACCAAAAATTAAAAAAAAATGTATAAAAATCCATTAAAAAATGTGATGTTTCTAAAGATTTTTTTTTATTTGATTGTATTTTCGTGACATTTAAGCTCTTTTCCTTGCCATTCTCATGACTATAATCATAATCACAAATATTATTTTAAAAAGTAGACACTACGGTAGTATTTGTTATTCTGCCTTTAATTTGTGCTGATTTTAATAAAACTGCTCTTTATTATTATAGAGTAACAATTCCTGAAAATGCTAAAGGTCTCTTATATTTTCCTTTGAATGTTGTGTTTTCATAGCATTGCTGCTGTAATAATGTTTGAGAGGAATCAAGCGCTCGAGTCCGTGTTTAGTCTGGACGTCCTCCTTTCCGAGGGTCAAAGGTCACATACCGACTCCCAATTCACTCCCAGAATTCCTGATAGTTTTTGGTGTGGAGGAGTGGATGAGTTTCTCATGCTCTGAACAGAAATAGAGGCCGTTCTGCTGATTTATGACAGACGTTTATACGCATATAAGTCTTGGCAAGAAGTGGTTTACTCTAAAAATAGTCAAATTAAATCTGTGCTTCTCACGGTTTTATGTTTCTCTAGTTTTTGCTCATGATTGAGTTGTGATGTTTGTATTGCAGTATGGAGACGTCTTGAACATTCTGATATCCAGTAAGAAGAAAGGCAGTGCCGTGGTGGAGTTTGCTTCAGCAAAAGCAGCTGTGAGTCTTTTACTGTCTTTCTGTTTGATCAAGCATCATTTTCTAAATATTCCCCCAAAAAAGCCCTCAACTTTTTATTGTTGTAATGAGTCTTTCACTTTTTAGTTTAATATTTCTTTCATTCTTTTCAAAATGTACAAAATAATTCAAATAAATGCTTTTTTAAGAATATGTCAATTTTAGCCTAAAAATGTGAACTTTCATTCATCCAAATAAATATAATTAAAAGAATAAATAAATAAACAAACATATTGTGTTCCAGAAAATCAATACAACAGATTTCTGAGGCATCATGTGACACTGAAGACTGGAGTAATGAACCTGCGTCACAGAAATAAATTCTAGTTTAAAGTATATTAAAATAGGAAACCAATATTAGAAATCGCAATAAGATTTCACTTTTTTTTTTTTAAATCAAATAAATACAGCCTTGATGAGCAGAAGATTCAGTATACAGTATGTGTACTTAAGCATATATATATATATATACTATTTATGAAATGTTATTAAAAAATGTGATCTTTTAGTCACTGGAGTAAATAGTTTTTTTTTTATAATTTAGTACAATTTATGAAGATTTAATTTATTTTTTGTGGTGACATACAGTGTGGGAAAACAATATTAATTAAAAAAGAAAATCTAAATCATCAACTAATACATAAAATTAAACCCTATTTTATTATCTTGTATGTATTATTTTTTTTTAATACAATATATATTAAACACTTGAAAACCCACACACATTCAGTCATTGGTGTACATTATATACGTGTTATAACAGCATCATCAGCAGCACTATTATTATTATTATTTCATATTTGTAGCAATAACCAACGACACATTGTTTGGGTCAAAATTATTCATTATTTGGAGTAAAGATCATGTTTTGTGAAGAAATTATAAATTATATAAATATATTAATATGGTTTTGAATTAGGAATATGCATTGCTAAGACAACTTTAAAAGTGATTTTCTCAATGTTTGGATTTTTTTGCACCCTCAGATTTTCAGATAGTTGTATCTGAGCCAGATATTGTCTTGTCCGTCAATAGAACTGGTTTTAAATGAGTTTTCTCTGTGCTCTGCATCAGGACCTGGCGTTTAAAAACGAGACCGGTCTGAGTGGAAACCCTCTGAAAATCACCTGGCTTGAAGGACAACCAACGTCACACACCGACTCCTTCACTGCACAACAGGTACAACAAACCATAAAACTGCACAAAATAATCCCTTTTTTATTACATCAAGACAATAAAGCCTCTTTGGGGTTGTGAGAGCAATACAATCATATTAGTTCAATTTGATGTGTTTAAATCATTTACATTATTGATTAGATCATTTTCTTAATGCAAAATTACATTTCTTTTGATTTTGGGCTGAAATATATGGACGCTGAATCTCAGCATGAACTAAACTAATCTGAAAAAGTCAAACAGAAAGAAAAAAAAGGTCATATTTATATATTTTTTTATTCCACGGCAGAAGCAGATTTCTCATGATTACTCACAATTCAAAAAAGTCCAGCTTGTTTCAAAATTAATTTTAAACCCACATACATTTATTTAAACTTGACAATATTTATTTCTAAATAAAATGAAAAATAGGACAACGGAAGTAATGATGAAAGTAAAAATAGGGAAATTTAAATGAAGAAAATAATTAAAAAACAGAATTAAATGATCAACAAATACATGAAAATAAAGCATATTTTTAGATATTTTTATTTGTGTGTCCTATACATTTTCTTTGTTTTAAATATCTAATAAGTCCAAATTGTGAATTAAAAAAATACAGAAACACTCATCCATAGAAATGTGACTGAAATATTCTTTACATCTTACATTCACCGTATTAATAGATACATTTAATATGATAAACACCTTTATATTTAACAATAGAGTTTTGAACTTACTCCAAACAGTTAACCTAATTTATTTTAAATGTAGTGTGACACGTACGGGACGGGAAAACAGCAGCAAGCTCCAAATAAATGTGAGTGAGTGGAACTCTGCTTCTGTGCGTGAGCGTTTGTCTCTGTGTGTACGTTTAACAGACGTTTAGGGTTACCGCAGCGTTCCAGATGATTCCTATAGATTTGGCGTTCAATCTAAATAACATATTTCATAGCGCTGGGAGAGACGTGTGTAAACACACAGCTTCACTGACTGAACAATGACATGGCTGGGTTTGTTTGACTTGGAGCTCACGGCTCTCGACCCCCAGCACCGGTCTCATTATGGCCCAACACGGCAGGACGTGTGTGTGTGTGTGTGTGTAATGTGTGACTGGCACGAGATCCTGCATGAAAACACTCCTCCTGACTTCACTGCCTCGCTCCAGGCTCTTCACACACATCACACGGACGGACGAGGAGAGCTCAGAATCAAGGTGAACCGATGGTGATGAGAGAGAGAGAGCTGTTATTATTAACTAAAACTAAAGCTATTACAGACGTCTTTTGTTAAAAACTGAAATTGAGTATGAATATCAGACTGAAACGTGTTATTTGGTAAAGCTAGATTATGGGTTAATGTACTAAAACTGAAAAAAATAAAAAAAACAAAAGCTAATAAATTAGACAAAATCACTTTACAAGTATACTGAAACAGAAACTAAAATTAAAATAAATATCTAAAATAAAAGCAAATTTTTATATGCTAATAAATACTGCAATATATATTTTTAAAGATACTCTGAGCAGTGTTGTTTATATTATTACATTTTTGCTATTTTTATTAGTTTTTTTAAGCGTCTATGATATGACGTTTTTATGAATTACTTCAAAAAGTTAGTCATTTATTTGTTTCAGTTTAAAAAAAAAGGGAATTGTGGCCTTGGCAACTTTTTTTATGTAATATTTTACTGTGTTTTAGTGGTTCTGAGTTGTTTTAGCAGGTTGCTAAAGTAAACAAGGGTTGCTAGCAAAATATTTTAAATATGTTGTTAAAATATAATTAGAGCATTTCTGTTTCGTACCATACCATATTGAACCACAAGCACTGAAATAATGGTTAATGCATCAGTAAGGATCCATTAACGTCCTGTCGCTGTGAATCAGATCCAGCAGCAGAAGAGCTCCAGGCCTTCAGGTACATCAGTGAGTCATGATTCAGGGAATTATCCTACATTAATCTGCTCTTCTGGATGTTGAACTGACACAGGTTTACTCAGAGAGAGTCTTACCCCTCTGGTACACCTTCTTGTACACTCACTATACTGTTTAAAAGTTACGCTTTATTAGTCAAGGACGCATTGAATTGATTAAACACAAAATATTGATTAGCAATAGAGACTGACTTAAATAGAGAACAAGCATTTAAATAACATGCATGAATGTTGTTAAGGGATCTGACTCTGAATCAGGCTGCAGCTTTCACAGAAACACTGGGTAATGCCTCTCAGGGTCGCGTGGCCCATCAGAGAGGTCAGCCGGCCCGAGACGCCCTCCGCATCCCATGATTCCCTCAGACCGGCGGTGAGGTCAGATCTGGTTTCTGCAGCTGGGTCTCTGAGGTTTAATGCAGCTGCGCTCTTTCTCCACGTTTGTGTTCAGTGAGGGGTCTGGGCTCTGTGTTATAGATGATCCTGGTCAGATATAGCAGGGGTTTGTTGAGCTGGGAGTAGAAGGGAGAAATAGGCATGTGGTGTGTTTGTCAAATAAATGAATAGTGGTGGTAAGATGAGTAAATGCTGCAAGAGTTGGCCCAAAAAATGCATGCATGATTATTTTGTCATATTTTTACTTGTAATTTAAACTATGACATTATAAACATTTAATTTATCATAATATTAATAATAATTATAAATATTATTATTAATTATTATCATCACATAATACAATATATATTTTATTATTTGTGTTTATACTTAATAAAAATAACTATTTATTATTTTATTTATTTTAATTGCTTACACTTAAGGTGTCCCTATTGCAGAGTAATTATATATTTACTGAGTATTTATTTATTGTTTTTTATTGTTTTAAAATAACATTTATTATGCAATTAATAATTCGACAGCACTAATTTTATTCTGATATTGTTAAAATTAAGATTAAGATTTTATACCTTAATTTAATCACTTTCTGACATTAAATCATACATTGAATGTTAAATAGTAATATTATGAATAAATGTAATCCAGTAATGTAATATACTGTATGTGTGTGTGTGATTAATCACATCCAAAATAAGTTTTTCTTTTACGTAGTATATGTGTGTGTACTGGGAATATTTAGTATTTATATATAAATACATATTTAAGGAAAATACCTTTATGTTTGTATATTAACTATATTTATAAATATTGTTAATAAAGATTATACATGTAAATATTTTTCAAAATATATACTTTATGTCTTTGTGTTTCTAAATGCATAATAAATATACACCGCACACACACATATATTATGCAAACACTAATTTTTATTTAGGATGTGGTTTTTGACATATATATATATAGCCTATATACAGTATATGCATGTAAAGTATATATAAAATGTAGCAAATATTAACTGTTTGATTGTTTATATCCTTACAGAATATAACTATCATCATCCAGACACATGCATGAAGATATTATTAACATGAGCTTCATGATTAAAGCTGAAAGGCACTGTACAAATGAAATATCATATTTGATATCTGAATGCTGTTTATCATCGGTCAGGAGAGACACTCTTGAGATATTTAGAAACACTGGGCTCCGTCTAACATTAACGTCTCTGATGATTCATCTGGATTATTTGGATTGGGTTGGTTTCACGGCTCAGAGCTGTGATAAATTCCCAGGCCGTGCGTGATATATGAAGCTGGTGAAATAAATGACTAATAAGAGATTTTGGATTTCAGAAACGAACAGAAATCATCATGTTCAGCAGAAATGTATTTGCTCAGTTTACTTTCACAGACGGCAGTCTTGGCTTCACTCGATGTTCTGGATGTGTAAACTAATAGAGTCGTTCTCTCTGGAACATCTTATTCAGCTCTTCATGACTGTGTGCAGAGTCTTATCATATCTCCGTGCCATCATAACAACTCTTCTGTTCTAAAAAATAATAATATTATGAATAATATTTTTAAATAATAATTACTAGTACTACTATTTAAAATGATCTTTGATCAATATGTCTACCTTTTAACATTATTGCTGTATGATTCATCATTTGACTTTTTAAAAAAGGTTATCTAGATTAATAAATGCAGTAAATCAGAGTTATTTATTGCTACAGTAACAGCATGTTACTACATTAGTAAAGAGAAGCATTACAATATCTTTTTTTTGTGATGTAATGTTTGAAAAATAATTATTAGTATTAGCAATTTTACTATTATGTTGCAAAATAAAAATTATTTAAATACAATGCTAAATTTACTGCCATTTAAATTGTTTATATATTATTTTAATAAATAATAATAATAATGTATATATTATTTAAACAAACAATCATAGTTATTATTTTATTAAATAAAAAATAAAAGTAATAATAAAATGGCTGAACATGGATATTAATAATAAATACTGTTATTATAGTATATAGTATTAAATACACTTATTTAATACCACTACTTCTACTACTATTAATAATTATTATTATTATGAACACTAACAATAATAATGCCAAAATGTTATTTATTATTATCATTGTTAATAATAATAATAATAATAATAATAATAATAATAATATTCCAAAATAAGCACATTTGCATTTTGGGGGTAAATTGTGCAGTCCTAATTCCAGTATTTGCTCATCTACACGGATCCACGTTCACACCGCAGATAAATCTGAATCACACTGAATCACATTCTGCTCACAACAGTTCATTTATTAAAAGGGTTAGTTCACGCAAAAATGAAAATTAATCTGTTTTACTTGCCCTCAAGGCATCCTAGGATTATGTGACCTTCTTAAAAAGGTAAAAAGTGTCCCGGCCCTTTCAGGACGGGTCCCTTATACTGGCTGGTGTTGCTTTCGATTCATTACTCACCTCCAGAGTCATGTGATGTACATTTTAATATGGATTGATGCACTTTATTTGACTACTTGTGGACTGTTGTACAAAAAACCCATCCATGCCTTTATCAAGCTTTAAAGAGACAGGACAGTTTTTTTTTATGTAAATCCGATTGCCTTCATCTGAAATAAGACAGATCATATAAACCTAAGATGTCTCGAGGCCGAGTAAATTTTCATTTTTCAACTCTTTAACGAAGTGACAGACACTTTAAACACCAATTTCTTATTTCTACCCCCAAACAAACACTGCTGTGATATCTGACCAGAACCGAAACACATGAGACCTCTCTATTTCACATAAAGTTGGTGGTATTCAGTCACAAGGATTGTGACCAGTCGTTCGGTCTCTTCCCAGCGCAGTCGCTGGTAAATCATGCTGCTCTCTCGCTGATCTACGTGAAGTTGGAGATAAAAGTGCACACTCAGGGAGTCTGGTTCCTGCCAGACACAACATGAAGCAACCGGACGGGATATTTCGAGGAGTCATATCTCTAGAGCACATTCCTCCCCAGATTACATTGGCTTCGTGCAGACAGAGGGGATTCTGGGAAGGTTTCAGGACGGCTGACCCGTGCTAGTTTGCGGTGAGAACAGTGATTTGAGGGAGGGGTATATAAATCTGACATGTATATTTTCTCACACTGCAAAAACATTTTTTTATCTTGTTTTTCAGGAAAAATTTCCAAACGTTCTTAAATCAAGATGTTTGGTTTTTTTTTTTTTTGCTTTTGCTTAAAACAACAAATATCTGCCAATGAAGTCAGAAAAGGTTAGTTTTTACCTTCTGATCCTTTTTTAAATCTAGTCTTTTCTTAAATAAACACTAAAAAAACACTAAAGCACTGATTCTCTTTCTGTGAAAGCGACAAAACACGATTCTCTTACGTGCAAAATGACAAAAGGTCTTTTTACATTTTTTTTTTTTTGTTAAAAAAAATAAATACATTTTTTACATTTTTTTTGTTTGTTTTTTGTTTTTCATCCAATGGAAGTTTGCAGGTATTTGTTTTAGTTTCAAACGTTAAATCACTTCATTTTGAGTCACAGAACATTGATTCTGTCAGTGACATTTTGCACATCAAAACACAATTATTTTCCCTTGTTTGCCAGGAAAAGTAATATCTAAGCATTCATAAATCGAGATATGTTTACTTGTGATGCAAAATGAAAACAAAAACAAATGCAAGTTTATTTTTTCAGGCTCATTAGCAGATATTTGTTCTGTTTTCACTTAATTTTGAGTCACTTTGGTCAGTTTTTCAGAAAATAAGGCCTATTTTATAATTTTATTCTGAAATAAACAATGACTTAGTTGTTCTTTTGTATTGTTTTCCAGTAAAAATATCTAAACATCCTTAAATGAAGGTAGATTTAGGATGCACAATGAGATATAATGTCTAGTTAATGTTTAAAATATGACTGGGTCAGACTGTTTTCCTTTATTTGCTGATGTTTTTCTTGGTTTGAGTATAAACTAGTTTCATTTTGATCAGTTTTTCTGAAAACAAGATTAATAACTTTATTCTGAAGTAAATGAAAACATGAGAACACACGGACATTCTGCACGGCAAAACATGGTTCATCTATGTTCTTCAGTTCTTGTTCTGGAGAACAAACATTCTTCAGTCAGGATGCATTTACTTCAGATACAAAATGACAGAAGACAAGAAATAAACTGATTGAAATAAAGCGAGTTTATGCTTAAAACAAGACCACATCTGTCCATTGTGTTCGAAAAATAAACTTGTTTTCCTTTAGTATGAAGTTGATCATTTCTTCTTGATTTAAGCATAAACCCACTTAATTTTGATCGTTTTTTATCTTATCTCAAGTAAACGAAAACCAGTTTCTGAATATACTCAAAACACCCTTCTTTCTCTGCAAAAGTTAACATTTTGCATTGCAATTTTTTTTAGTGTGTTGTCTTTTTTTTCTCAGTACAGCTATATGAACATTTATAAATGAAGATGCACAAAATATTTACTAAAAATAGATTTCTTTTTTACTATTAGCAAATATTTGTTCTTGTTTAAAGCTTAAACTTACTTCATTTTTACAAGTTTGTTTAATTGTGACGTTTCTGAAGAGAATACTTAAAAAGTTTCTGTCTCTGAAGAAGAGACCTTTAGCAACATGCACCACGACGAACAAAAGAGAAATCTATCAAACTGAAATTTTTATTTTTTATTTTGTACATTTTTTCTCCAGAAAACAAGATTTTTCTATTGTGTGTAATTTAGCTTGGTAAGTAAATGAAAACAGCACTGAGGTTTCTGAGATTTTCTTGGGGTCTTGTTGTGCAGCACAGATATCTCAGCACTCTCTAAAGATGCATTTAGTTGATCTGTGAAAGTAAAGAGATGCTGTAGAGTAGTTTGCTTGGCAGCGCTCTGCTGAAGGATCGTTCATGTTTCTGGTTTTGATGATGAACAGCCCATCGCGTGCGTTACGCTCCTGAGCGGTCGGGTAAAGCTGGGTAATAGGAGTCGCTGCTTATGACTTACTGGACCATGTCCATTGTTTTAATGTCAATAATAAAATAACGAGGATCTCCCCTGTCTACCGTCTGACGTGAACCCAGAAATATTCCTGTTTCTCCTGACTTTCTCCACGCTTTTCAAACCCCTCCAAGGTTTATTTTTCTTCTCATTCTCCTTTCGCTTTGATTGATTGAGCTTTTTATGGTCTAGATGCATTATTCACCCACTTGAGACAAAGTAAAAGTCATATTTAGAAAGTACAGCCAGTTCCCGCGCATGCTTTTCTTTCTGGAAACTTGAAGCGTTGTTCCTGGGATCTTCAGCTGCTTGGCCGCGCAACGCAGTGAAGAAACATCACGTCAGGGTTATTATCGTTAAGCATAACTAAAACTAAAACCATAAACATTTTTGCCTTTTAAAATAAAATAAACCTGAAAATAAACTGAAATGAAAGTTTATTTTATTTAGCTAGCTGCCAGGATGATATTTGTCATTTGTGCTTGGTTTAAATTAAAACGTACTAAAGTACTAAAATAACTTAATTTATAGCTGAAATAAAAAGAAAAATGACATAAAAATGTATAAAAACACAGATAAAATTATGGTCATTTTCAAAAATATAAAAATAACTCATTGATAATACTTATTTATATATTTTAGATCTTATTTTAAAAATATTTATTGTTTTACTTTTTACTACATGTAAGTGATAAGTATAATTCTAGAAATAAACATTAACATTTTGCATTGACCAATCAACATCCAGGACCATGAATTATCTATTAATTAAATGTCATTTTAAGAACACTTATTCTAAAACTGTAATAAAACACCAGTGTTATTAAATTTGTCATTTTCATTTGAAGTTTTAGTGATTTGTTTTTTTTTTGTCTTTTTTTTTCATTTTTAAATACCTAAATATTAAATAGTTTTAAATAGTTTTTAGATTTTTCTATATTATTTTATTTAAAATGTAGCTATAATTTGAGTAATTTAGTTATTTGCTTCTGTCAAACTACATCTGGGTGGTTCAAATAAAAATAAACAATATATAAATAAAATACCTGTATTATCACCTACATTAAAAATAACATTACAGAAATATTGTTGATATTTTAAAATGACTTTTATATGCTCAATTGTAATGAAAGTTTTGGTCCTGGATGCTGATTGGCCAGTACAGAAGTAATGGCACATGCTTCAGCCGGGATCAGACGCCTGGTTACTCTCTGTGATATCGTGTGTGTCTGATGTCTGTCTGAAGGCCTCCTGTGGCTCTGTTTGTTCAGCAGGTAGTGTTTAAAGCTCAAGCACATGTGGAAGTATCGTGTTCCCTCACTCCTCCAGCTGTCAGGAGAACAGAAACACAGAAATAGCATCGGTTTAGACATGCTTGTGTGTGTCTGAGCTCATGTGCTGGATAAGGGCTCTCTCTCTCTCGTTTGTGCTCGTCAGCTGTTTTAAAGCAGTTTGACTCATCTCTGCTCTGAACTGATTCAGCAGGAGCGCGTCTGCAGTAATAGACAGATCTATCGCTCTGATTGATGGATTGATTGAATTGATGATGAGCATTGGCACTAACTGTGCTCACTTAATTATGAGCTATTAATAGACTGTTTGATATTGAGTATTTTTAGTGGACTTCAGATAAATATTGTGTACATGTAAAGTCTGAAATTATGATTAAAGGAAGAAATTACGGTATATTATAATTTATTATCAATGATAAAAAGTCTATGTAAAATAATAAAAAATTATATATATATATATATATTATTTTTATTTTCTTAATAGTAGTAGTCATGTTATTATATTATAATAATATCATTAGAATAAATACAAATAATAAATAATATCCTATAAATCCTTTTAAAAAATATAGTTCTTAATATTGTTCATATATTTCTATTTTTAAACATTTATAGAAAATTTTAATGGCTGTTGTTTTTTGTAAATATTTGATTGAAAATATATTTTAAATAATAACATTAAAATATATATTTTATTATGTTCTACAGAAGAATTACTTGGGTATTATAGATGCAAAAACTATCAGACTTCGTTTTTTGTTGCACTTTAAGCAATCAACTCCTTATTGAGTTTATATATCTACTGCATATTAAAAATAAAATAAAATAAAATACTTTAATATGCATATTCACATATACATTACATGCATACTGTATATACATATATAAATACATACAGTTTCATCAAAACATTTTAAGGAATCACTGTTGTTTCCTTTCACTTGTCACTGAACCGTGACTATATAATAACTCATACGAGCGTTCATTTAGCAGATAAGATAAGGAAATCACAGTATGAAGAGGCCAAAGAAAATGATTAACCAGACTCCAGCAATCATTGACTAATGAAATATCTGATGGTTACACAACGTTATATAACAGACTGCATTCGAAGGGGTATTTCAGAAGAAAGAGTGTGGGGTTTGGACAGCAGAACGCTGCTTTTCTGGGAAGAAATGTGAGGTTGAGCAATGTTTGGAGTTTTGTTATTATTGTCCAGAGTTCAGAAGTTTGATCAGAAACACTGCTGCTTTTTCAGCAGGGCGGTCAAAATAGCTGGAAAACTACATTAGAATAATCAGTATTCGAATCTAAAAGCCGTAATTAGGGAGAAACGTTTGTGGCTTCTATCCTGTAGATATGACTAACTTATTCAAAGTTATATAAAAACACAACTATCTTTGAAAAAGGGTTTAAAATAGTGTTTATAAACCAAATGTAATAAATTCAAAACAGCATTGTGTGTGTATTAATACAACGGACCAAAAACAATCACAAAGAGTACTTTTTTTTTTACATCTTACTGAAAAAGTAGGTTGCAATTTCTCAACGGTACTGTTACCCTGCCAAAAACAGTTCTGTTCAAAACGCGTTCGGTGCATGTCCCTTTAAATGCTAATGAGCCCTGCTGACCCCGCCCCTCTCTTCTGTGGAGTGAAGAGCCACTCTTATAAGACTTAATTTTAGCCACAGAACTTGCTAGCTAGCACAATACTTATCTACATCTGCTCCAGCGTTCAAATAATGACTGATGACAGATCAATGAGGGCGGAGCTAAGATGAGATGCTAGTGTCAATCATCAGTCATGGGAGGGGCCTAGTAACTTTGCCAAGAATCTCAGAACAGAGAAAGTATCTGAGAAAGTAGCTGTTATTGAGGACTTAAAAGCATTGCTGAGCCTGGAGCACAGAAGCTTAATGTTTGGTCAACATTATACATTTTTCTTTTATGGCACGAATCATAAGGATATTAAGTAAAGCTCATATTCCATGAAGATATTTACATTCCCTACCGCATAATATATCAGATGTTAATGTCTGATTGGTGATATGCATTGCTAAACTTAATTTGGACAACTTTACAGGTGATTACAGATTTTCATATAGTTGTATCTGAGATGTTGTCCTGTCCTAACAACCAGACATCAGCAGAGAGACGATTTATTCAACTTTCGGATAATATATAATTTAATATATATAACTTTTGTGGTCACATTTTTGTTCAGAGAACATATAAAAGTGAATTCAGCATCTGATGACCCCTTTAAAACGCAGTGAGACCTACTTCTCTTGGGCCACTTCTCTTGGGCCACATGCTCACCTAAAATTGTGGATTTTAAATGTGAAAAAATATTAGAATTTTTATTTGACAGCCCTAGTTTCTAGTTCACGACTGATGGACTTTATCCATCACCTGCAGCACGGCGTCTAGTATAGAAGGTCCCAGATTCAGATTGAACGTGAAGGCCGAGTCCATTTGGTCCAGCTTTGTTTCCTCTGGGTTGGTTTGGGTCGAATCCCGCCCGGAGCTCAGACTGCCACGAGCAGGACTCCAGCTGATGCCGTTCGGCTCAGTGTTTGAACATGTGTCCTCGTCCTCCTCCTCTGTGTCCAGGAGAGGAAGAGAGCTGCACTTCTGCCTCTGACCGGCCGGAGCATGCTCCCAGACCGGGCTGCACCGGCCCGCTTCGTCCAGGTTGACCCGGGGCGGTTTGGGCGGCGGCGGGAGGAACAGGTTCTGCTCACTCTTGGAGCTCTGAAGCAGGAGACTGTGCCCCTTCTTCAGGAAGGAAAGGTCTCCGAAGCTGTCCGTGTGTCCGCTCGCGCCGATGTGTGACAGGTGACGGAAATCACCCAGAGGAAGGCTGATCATGTTGACCGACAAAACCTCCTTTCGGTTGGAGAGCCTCCTCTGCCAGCGTCCAGACGTGGGTTTACGGAGTAACTGTGTTCTCAGGGGCATCTTAAGACTTCAGCAGCACGACAGCATGTGAGGAGCGTCAATTAGAAAGACGGGTTCTGGAGCAGATTAGAGGAACAAGTCAAAAATAGTTATTTGTTGATAAAAATATGTATAATGATAATAAAAAAAATATATATATTTTTAACTGTAAATATTTTATTTTATATGCAAATTTAAAATATAAATATGCATACATATGTACAGTACCTATTATATACAGGCATTAAACACAACATACACACATATGTATATTCTTTTAATTAATACCTTTATTATAGGGTGCATTACATTTTGAATTTTTTCTTTTTTTTTTGCTGTAAACCCTAAGATTTAATTTTAATAATGCATTAGTAAATGCAGAAATGAACATTAAGATAAATGCTGCAGAAGTATTGTTGATTCTTAGTTCATGTTTACTAATAGTTAATAATGTTAATAATAATAATAATAATAATAGTTAATAATGTTCGCTAATAAGCCTGTTTGTAAAGTATTATTTATGACATTTATTTTCTTAAATGCAATAAAATCAATATTAATTTATTAGCCTATACATCATAAATTCGTAGTCTGGAGGCTATTTATTTATTTATTTAAGAAATTATTATTTTTATTTGTTAAGGATGCATTAAATTGATAAATCACAGTAAAGACACTTATAATGTCGCAAAATATTTATTTTTCAAATAAATGGCATTCTTTTGAACTTTCTGTTCATCTTTGAATCCCGAAGTTTAAAATCTATCACAATTTCCACAAAAATATTAGACAGCACAACCGTTTTCAACATCGATGATAATCAGAAATGTTTGTTGAGCAGTAAATAAGTATATTATTATGATTTCTGAAGATCATGTGGCACTGAAGACTGGAGTAATGATGTTGAACATCACAGAAATAAATTACACTTTAACACAGATTCACATACAAAGCAGTTATTTCAAATTCCAATAATATTTCCGAATTTTTACTGTTTTGATCAAATAAATACAGCCTTAGTGAGCCGAGCAGGCAGCACATGTACTGCAGCTTTGTGTCAGATATACTAGGTTTTAACCAGTATTTGATTAAGATTAGTTTAAGACTGACTGCGTTTTCTTCCAGCTGGTTACAGATTAACAGCTATGTATTGATGTATTGCGACATCTTTACAGCCGCTGGCGTGTTTCGTCTTCTCACTTACAGCAAATGACTTTGGATTCTTCCGTGAGAGCGTAAATGAAATCAGATTTACACATTTTAATTGCACAATTACCTTCTGGATTCATGCGTAACCAGTGACCTGCATTCTCAGAGCGTGTTCTCATGAAGCGCTCCCATTAAAGTATGAATATGGCTAAATTAGTTTGGTATACAGAGTAATTAGACCCATTTGTTGTGATAATGTCCGCAGGAAGCTCTTTACTCCAGTTGGCATCGGCGTGGATGGTTTCGCGGTTTACAGTTCATTAGATCAGCTTTCGTGACTCGCAACACTCACTCTTTAAATTTGTATGGCACTACAGAAAACATGTTTTGTTGGCCAATAAAGGTTTTATCGGTACTTTAGTAGCAGCGGGAGATGGCAAGCGCATAACGGCATTCCTCTACAAACATGCAACGAGAGGGAGGGAGGACAGACGTGGACTGTTTTTGAGGAAATGCATGATAAATCACCGAAACAAGCAATTGCTACACCAATGTTTTCCCAGTGTAAACCTTTAAAAGTGTCTTACCTGAATAGGTGTGCAGGTGTTTCACGCCCACATCTGAACATCTGAGGTCTGAAGCCAACAAACGTTAGAGGAGTTTCTGCTAACATGACAAGACTTGTTAGGCTATAAAACAGGTTGAACGATTCTCTAAATAGCATAGAATATTCTGCCTCAAAAACACGAAATAATCATCATGTTTTGTTGATATTGATGTTATATTGATGCAAGTCTTTTTGAGAATAGTGAACACTTCCCGCTATTTGGCTTTTTAACATCATTGTATGACATTGCTTTTATACGAAGCCATAAAACTGGTTACGTTTTTAAAAATAAAGGTGGGTCAGTTTTTTTTAAGAATAATTTTTCTTAGTTTTTAGTCATCTAAAGAACCTTTCAAAAGTGTGATTTTGCAGTAATTTCCACTATGAAGAAGCTTTTGTTCATTGCATTGAAATGAAAGGTTCCTTATGAAATTTTCAGAGCCAGTAATGAAGAACCTTTGTTTTTAATGGCTCGTTTCCTCTAAACGGTATGGTTCAGTACAGTACGGTATTGTATGCAACTATACCGTTTCGTTAGGGAATGGTACCACAATAGCAAACCGTACCATACTGCTATTTTGGAATGAGCCATATGAGTATAGAACCACCCGTTTTGGTTCCCCAAGGAACCTTTCAATGAAAGAACCATTTTCTCTTAGATTAGATTCTATAGAACCATTTTTGTCTCCCTAAAACAGCTCTTTAAATTTATTCTTATCGTGAAGCACATTTCAATATTCTGAAGAACCTTTTTTAACTATAAAGAACCTTTAGTGGTTCCGTGGATGGTAACGATCCTTTCTGGAACCAATAAAGAACCATTAGTTGTTGTTTTTTTAAGTGTAGAAGAAATTTTGTGGTTTCCACAAATGAATATTTCAGTGAACATTTCTGAAAACGACAATTTCTTCTTTATTTTATTTTTTGGTGGTTCCGTAGATGTTGAAGGTTCTACACGGAACCATATATGCTTAATAAAGAACCTATATCTTTAAGAATGCAACCTGTTTATGGCTTTATAAACGCAGCGCCATTTAATGATAGTGGAAGTGAAATAGTGGAAGTGATCTGAAGTGTCGCTCAAGGCAAAATGAAGAGTTTCTCTTACCGTAACCCAAGAGATATTCACAGCTTTCTCTCGTTTCGGAGCTCTTCTTTTGCAGTAGAGTCCGTCGTAGTGTTAAAGTCCAAGGATTGTAAAGCAGGTGAAGCTCAGCAGGTGCAGATGAAGTCTGACCCGCGTCTCCTCCCTAAAGCTCGGCGTTTGTTTGGTCTGTGCTGATGTCACACCTCGGTGAAGTGTGATCTCAGACACGGAGGAAGTTCACCTGAGCCGTTTCACTCTATCATCATGTTCCTGTGCAAGCTGGGAAGGGCACGGCTGGTTTCTGTCGCATCAACGTCACGTTTAGGGGCTTTGCTCGTTACTAATCTGGTGTCATTGTGTCTGCTGCTGGTTTCCTGTTGCCCGTAGGCTTTGCTAAAGCCCTTCCAGCTTTGTAATGACAGCGGTCTCTCGCTCTGGACATGTATGCACAGGCGGAGTGGCGTTACACAAGTTCTGTTGACATGTAGTAATTCATGCTTCATGCTCATGACCTCACAGACATCCAGACCTCATTCTACTCTCTTCTGAGTCTGAGTCAAGTCTAGGCATGATTTGTTTTTCTGGGAGAATGAAAGTTTATTCAAGTGTATTCAGTTGACCTCTATTGCTGAAGGGCTAGAGATGAAGTGCTTTAATGCTAGCTTCTCTACAGGCTGATGAATATAAAGCACATCATAGCTAAATATAAGCAGGTGTTCTATAGGATATTTTGAAACGTGTCAGTATACTTCTCAAAACCCTGTATTATTTTATTGTCAGCTTTAAATGTGCGGTAAAACAAAGACATTCTGCCCCGTCCATCCATTGTTCTATTGCTCCACCCAACATCCATCTATTATTCTGTTTTTCTATCCATCTATCATTCTCAATCCATCCATCCATTGTTCCTCCATCCATTCATTGTTCTTTTGCTCAATCACACATCCATCCTTTATTCTAGCTGTTTTTCTATCCATCAATCCACCATCCTATCGCTCCATCATCCATTCATTATTCTATCACTCCATCATCTATCCACCCACCATTCTATCATTTCGTCCCATTCATCTATCAATTTTTCCATCCATCCGTTGTCCTGTTGCTCCATCCAACATCCATTATTCTAGCTTTCTATCTAGACCTACACCATTCTCTCACTCTATCATCCATCCATCATTCTCTCACTCTATCATCCATCCATCATTCTCTCACTCTATCATCCATCCATCATTCTCTCACTCTATCACCCATCCATATCTTAATTTTTTTGGGCGTCAAATCATCAAATGTATTTTTTTTCTCAACTGTTAAAAGAGGCTTGATGCTGTAGCTCTGAAATACTTGATACTATGATCCTCACAAACTTTGTTAAATCCAGTGACGAGTTGCTCCTCAGAAGTGTTCTGTTTCCCGGCAGACAGATGCAACCTCTTCATCCATTTCCAAAACACGGCAGCATCCAGTCTCAGATTCTGACAAACACACAGCAGTATATTACTGGAAGAGCGGCTCCAAACATTGTTCTGCGTGTCCTTGTGTGTGTCAAGTGCTCCAGAGTTATTCCAGGACAGGGTTGGGACATTCTGTTATGAGATATTTTGTCTAGTCATTCAAAAATGCCCTGAACAGACTTAAGGGGAGCACTGTTTTTTTTTCTCTTTCCAAACAACATGAAAAGATCATTCAATGTTCCTGCTGGGATCCCGGATGGACGCCAGATTCTGAGGGGAAGCTCCAGAACTGGGTTTTCTCCACGCTTGCTTTCCATCAGAGTCCTTTCAAATGCGTCCAATAAACAAAGGGCCGCCCTTCCTTCGTCGGCTTCAAAGAAGCAGGTCTTCCTCCACACATGCAACCATTCACATAAACCAAACATCAGCTCTTCATCATAACGTTTATCCAGCACTGGATCTGTGAATTTCAACAGCTCTCTGACCAGAAATGCTTTCATGCAAACAGATAATCAAGACTTTATGAAGGTTTTTTTGCCACACCAAACTTTACTCTTACTCCTGCTGTGCATCTTGATGACTTTGGCCTTCTTTTGGAGATAGTTGAGTCTTGTCCAGACTCTGGTTTCTGCGGTTGTGTTTTGTACAGATTTCTTCTAGTACTCTGTTTTTCTTGTTTCTGGGAAACGCTTCCAATAGCTCTTGTGGCTACGTTTGTCTAATTATTGGTCTTCGTCTTTTCTTTTTACTCCTAATTGCTCAGCTAAACAGTCCTATGAGTGATTATGATGAAATATCGAACGCTTAACACACACTGTTGTCTCAAGTCTCATGTTGTCTTCATAGGCAGAAGTGACTGGTTTGCACATTAAAATACATTTTGAATTAGACTATTGCGTTTTGGTATTGAATGCAAATATGTTTAATACACATTTCCATGCGCTGCAGTGCATTCTGGGATTGCCTTTCCAAGAAGAATGTCTGTGTTTACTTAAAATGTTGTCTAGGTAGGGAGCACACTAGGTTTGAAAAACATCAGGCTATTTTTTATATACGCTATTTTTAAGATCAAATCTGAATTTTCAGCATCATTACTCCAGTCAGTGTCACATGATCTTTCAGAAATTTTAATATGCTGATTTTCTCAAGAAATCTTTCTGATTATCATCAATGTTGAAAATGGTATTATTTTTGTGGAAGCTGTGATACATTTTATTTTTTTAGGATTCACAGATGAATTGAAAGTTAAATGGAACAGTGTTTATTTAAAATAGAATTTTTTTGCAACATTAGAAATGTATGTGTCATTATTTAACAAATGAAGGGCATGCTTGATAAATAAAATTATAAACACATATGCATACAGTGCCTTCCGCTAATATTGGCACCCTTGGTAAATCTGAACAAAGGTGGCTGTGAAAATAAATCTGCATTGTTTATCCTTTTGATATTTCATTCAAAATGTCACAAAATTCTAACCTTTCATTAAATTAGAACAATTAAAAATGGGGAGATAAACTCATGATGAAATAAATGTTTTTCTCCAATACATGTTTACATCACAATTATTGGCTCCCAATTATTGCTTTGTCCTTTCCCCAAGATAACAGCTCTGAGCTTTCTCCTGTAATACCTGAGGAGTTTGGAGAACACCTGATAAGAGAAAAGAGAGCATTCCTTCATCTAGAATCACTCTTTAGGTCACCTCACTCAGGGTTCAGGTCAGAGGACAGGGACAGTCAAGGCAAAAGCTACATTTTGTGCTCAGTGATTATTTTGATGTTTTTTTTTTTGGATTATTTTCGCAGTGGAAGACCCAACCATGGCCCATTATAAGATTTCTAACATAGTCAGTCAGTTTTAGATCTGTTATCTGTTGATATTTGATAGAATCCATGATGCCATGTGTCTAATCCAGGACTGCTAACAAAGCTCAGTTTTTTTAGTTTCATCTGATCATAGAAGCCAGTCTCATTTGTAGTTCCAGTCCTGTCTGACAACTGAACATACCGGAGACAACTATTTTCCAGCTGTGATCCTTGAAGAGTCTTTAGCCGCTCAAACTCTACTCCTCGCTGTGTATAAGGAGGATGGAGACACACGTCCTTCTCCAGTCAGTTTCCTAACATTTTATGTTGATTGGAATTTCTTCATTATTTCCCTGATGATGGAGATAATCTTTTCCTAAAGCCACTTAAGTAATTAGTGAAGCTCAATTATCTTTTGCAGAATATAAGAAATATATTCTTTGTTTATTCTCATTGTGTTGATGATTAAGGGATTTTGGGCTTTGTTCTCCCTCCTATATATATTTCTGTGAAACAGGAAGCCAGGGCTGGATATTTTCATGTTCA
>JAUCNO010000279.1:17744614-17758525 GCA_032353835.1 Enteromius viviparus | reverse complement strand
CACACACACACACGGCATGCTGGGAAGCCTGATCATGAGCTTGGAAGGCATAATTACATGAAGCTGTTGACTGATTTTGGTCAGGCAAGCACGAGCACTTCGGGCGATTTCTTTTTTTTAATTACTGATAAACACCAGAACAAAATAAAGAGAATTATGTGTGAACTCATGCTTGTGTTCTTCTCATTCTTGTGCAGCGTTGTTTTTAACTGCAATTCAAACCAGAAAAATATGTTTCATTCATTTAAGCTGAAATAAAACTATTAGATTTAAAAAATAATGTTTAGAATAAATATAATAAATATGTTTCTTTAGCAACTGAATTAAATAAAATAAGTTTAAGTTACTTAAATATAAAAAAAAAAGTCACAAATTAACTTAAATTATATTTTTTATTATTAATAAAAGTTATTTAAACTAATATGAATAAAATGTTCACATAATGAGAAATTAACAAAAATTTGTTTAATGTAATAAAAATATTTTAGTAAAATATTAAATAAAATTTATTACAAATTTTTTCAACAGGACAACAATACAAAAGTAAATGAAAGATTAAAGATACAGTTTGACTGGACACAAATGTCACCAAAGCTGCAATATTTTGTTTAAAAATACATGAAATACTATAAAAACAGTGACATATTTTTACAATTGAAAGTAATATTTTCTATGTGAATATCTGTTCAACTGTAATTTATTTCTGTGATCAAACAGCTATGTTTCGATCCACCTCTTTTCCAGTTTAATTGGGATCTTTGGATGGAAAGCTGTGACACTGTTGGTCTTCTCCTTCAGGCTCTGGAAAGTTTGTATGTGTAAAGTGATGCTGCTTTTGTTTAGTTTATTGAAGATGCAGCAGTTGTTTATTTACTTAATTGAGCTTGCGTGATATTTGCTGGTTAGGTGGGAGATGGAGCCTGAGCTCATGGAGCTGGAATGATAATCACAGCCCTTCTTCCGGAATTCTTTGCTTCCCTTCTCTCTCTCTCTCTCTGTCTCTCTCTCTCTCTCTCTCTCTCTGTCTCTGTCTCTGTCTCTGTCTCTCTCTCTGTCTCTCTCTCTGTCTGTGTCTCTGAGTCTCTCACTCTTTCTCTCTGAGTCTGTCTGTGGTTGATGTGAGACCCCGGTCATCTCTTCCAGATGCCTGCAGAATCACTTTCTGTGCTTGTCTTGGTTATTTTAGACACACACTCGCTCCGAGCTGCTGTCAGCTTCATCTTCTGTGGCCTTAAACCCTTCACAGCCATACTTCCTGTTCCTCTTCACTCGTTATGACATCATTCAGCATTAACAGCACAGTACTTAATACTGCATTCAAAGCTCAAACCAACACAACAATATTCATTTATTTGTCCTTTTTTATTTATTTGGGCTTTTAGAATTTTGGCTCCAGTCATTTTTTTATTTTAAATATATTTAAATGTTTTTGTTATATCATTATATTTAATAAATAAATAAATAAATTCCTATATATATAAAATTGCATTTGGTTTTGAAATTACAATTTATTAAACAAAACAAAAATCAATGCAAAAAAATAAAGCTATAAAGTAAATAAAATAAAAATGGTGTAAATAAAAACAATGACAGTTCAGTAAAGTTTTTTTTTCTTGTACACTTGTTCATTTATGTCAGATTTATTAAATAATACAAATAGATATTTATTTTAATAATGCATAAGTAGATGTTAAAATAGACCAATATTAATACATGTTTTACATCTATTGTACGGTTTTGACAAATTTGAACAAATGCCGTTTTATCATCAAGTTTTATTCACAATATCTTAATGTTTTGAGAAGTGTCGGATTGATCAGGGTAGATTGTTTATGTTTGGAGGCGATATGAACATCAGCCAGATGACATTAGTTATATTAGTTATTAGTAGATATAGGTTTATAACAAGGATATAGTTATTTGTTTTGCAAGGATATTGACAATTCTGAAATGTTCTAAATGTTGGTGTCCTGATGAATGAATTAGTTTCTAATACTGATGTCCTTGTTATACTGGTTTCTGATTGGCTGACGATGATCCAGTGTGTTGATCAATGATATTTGATTACTGTGAGCTGGAACTGAGTTTAGAGATTCCTGAGATGTTTGTGTGTGTGATCTAATGCTGAAGAAAGGCTGAATCAGACAGCGGTGACCCGAAACACAACAGGAACTTCAAACCCGTGACTCACATTCTAGAAGATCTAAGTCAGATTTCAGATCCAAACCAGGCCAAATACTCCCAGAGCTTCCCAGTCCTGCCTCTGATCTGCTTCTTACACCAGCGGCTGTGATACTGATCCAGGGGTTCTGTTTGTTCCTTTAAAAGTCTTAATGCACAGATTCACTCATTAAGGAGCAAGTTTTAAATCCATGGCATAAAATATTGCATGCTCTGCACAAATACTTCTCAGTATATTTGTTTGCATTCCAGAATAAATAACTAAAGACCCTTAAATCATGATACATTTATTTGAGATGCAATCTTTGTTATTCTTATGAAATGATTTTGATCTATTTCTGCATTCATTTTCTATCTCTATACTCTTACACTGATTTTGAAAGGCATTGAGAATTTTTACTTGGAGCAATTAAAATGCATTTAGGTTGCTAATTGAATTGAGCCGAATAATATTTTCAGTGCGGCATGAAATGTTTTGACCTTCAGGGTATCTGCGATACAATCACATGTAGCATTTCTATCAGTCTATTTCTGTTTAGGACTAAGTTAATACATGACAGAAATCCATTCAGTTGTTCTCTTTTAGGGTTTCTGCAGATCTTAAGGTCTCACGTTTGTAAAGCTGTGGCATTAAATGTTGCCTGCATCGCTAGAAATGAATATCTTCCTCAGCTTTTGATGGTCATTTCTAAACATCCTGAAATCTTCACACAGTTACTTGAGATGCAAACTGAAGATATGAAGTCTTTTTTTTTTTTTTTTTTGAGAAAACTGAAAAAGTTTAAGGCAACCAGTTTTTAGGAGCTTTTTGAGTTTTATTAACTTTTTTTGTTGTATAAACTGAACAAGTTCAGAAAACTCAAATCTCTTCCAGCTGGCTGCCTTCAATATTCATGTTTTCTGAACTTTTTATTTATTTTCCTTTTATACAGGATACAGTATCTATGGAAGCCCATTCCCACTAGTTAATAAAAAATAGTTATTGCGACTTTCTCTTTCTCAAAATATAAGATATAAACTTGTAATTACAAGCTATAAAGTCCAATTCTGAGTGGATAAAAAGACGGATAGCTTCTCAGAATTGCAACTTTCTATCTTTTAATAAAGATTTTATACCTCGCAATTGTGAGAAAAAAAAGTCAGAATAACCTTTTTTTATTATTATTATTTTTATTGAGTGTCAGAAATGGACTTCCATAGTATACAGAAAGTTATTTGTTTTTTGGGAAATGAATTGAACCGTGTAAATCTGTTATACAGTAGTGTTTTGTACAATTTACATTCAGAGAAAGTTCTGCTGCATTTAAATCTATTCTTGCCTTCACTGCAGCTGCTCTGTGTGTGTGTGTGTGTGTGTGTGTGTGTGTCAGGGGGCTCTGCGCAGCGAGCGAGATTACGAGAGCGTGGTGCTGATGAGACTCAGACAGGCTGAGGAGAGGAAGAGGCTGATCGAGGAGATGAAGAGGCAGGAGGAAGAGGACGAGACGGCGTAGCTTTTTACCTGGTTTTTAAACTCCCACTCATCAATAAAGCCTTCTGATGAACACTTTATAGTGCTCTTCTGGCAAATCCAGTA
Organism: Enteromius viviparus; assembly: GCA_032353835.1. Classification (NCBI taxonomy): domain Eukaryota; kingdom Metazoa; phylum Chordata; class Actinopteri; order Cypriniformes; family Cyprinidae; genus Enteromius; species Enteromius viviparus. The sequence goes on along the minus strand of JAUCNO010000279.1, from coordinate 17,754,768 downwards.
TTTATTTCTAATTTCAGATCAGTTCAGTTCATCTTTCAGTGTTGTGATGCTCATCAATTATGAAACCTGTTCAGTTAGAGGAATATAATTTTTTATTAAATATTTTGTACCAGGTGCATTGATTGATTGACAACTTTTTTCTTGTGGTTTCACGTTTATTTCTCGGAATCTTGATTTTTTTTTTAATTTCAATTACGAGTTTATCTTGATTTTTTTAATTTTTTTATTTTGACATTTATCTCACAAATCTGCCATTATACGTTTTTATCTTTATACCTTTACTTAGAGCAACCCTTATTCTGAAAACATTAGATTTTTTTTAACAGAGTAAACATTTATTTTTTATTTTCCAATACAAGAAACATACACAATGTGCTTTTTAAAATTTTCCAGCACTTTTTTTGATGATGATGATGTGAGATTTATATATATATATATGCGCGTATGTATATACTTATTTTTTTAATTAGCGCATTTTATAATGTATTTTTTTTTCTTGGTTACACAGTTTCTTGTGGCATCTCGTGGCTTTTAGAGTCATTAGTCACATGACATTTACAGCTCAGCTGATTGGCTCAGTGTTCAGCGCTGGCAGCAGGTGGGTTGTGGTTTTTAGGTAATTTTACTGCTGAGCACATTTTACTGAAATGATTTTAAAGGAGCAGGCTGAAAGTGATTGTGTTGTTCATCATGGCTGTGATTGGATGGCGTCGTCTCCACATCATCAGACCGCTGAGTCTCTTTTCTCAGAAGACTTTCTCCAGCATCCTCTCCTCGCGGCCGTCACATGGTTCTGTTTACTTCTGTGGGCTTTTCTTTCATGTTCCTGGAAAGAAGGAGAACACACAGAATCCCGTTCACATTACAGTACAGGAAACACAATTACAGGCGGCGTCCTGAAGAAGTGTCCCGCCGCGGGCCGTCTTCACCCGCTGTCACCCCACAGCTTCAGTCCACACAGCAGAGGGACAGGACTTCAGCTCCAAGTTCTCGTTTGTTTTGACCTTGTTTTACTTCTGGGTTGAAGTGTAGAGAATACAAGTGGATTTGATTTCTTAAAAAAATATATTAATGCATCATTTTCTCAGATCATAGCAGGGTTATTATGGTTAACTAAAATCATTTTAAAACATTTTTGTTAATTTATATATGTAAACTGACTCTTAATGGTAACTAATAGTAATAAAATGCTTGATTACTCATAGCTTTGAATCACAAACACAGCACTTTTTTTGAACAGAACATACTTTAATTACAGCTTCTCACACAAGCAAACAGAAACCATGTTAACATGTCAGGATTCAGTACAGACAAACAAACTTTCTGTTCAAAACTACAGAACAAAGAATGTGATTGATGTTTGATTCCAAAGATATGGTCAAGCTGAGATATAGAAATGAAACATAATAATTCTTATGATGTCCCTTAATGAACTCTTTTCTGTTACTACAATCACAAAACAAAAGCTCCTTGCCTGACAATGTGTTAAAAAAGAAGCACATTGATGATAATATTGCTAATTGATACTGTACATGTTTTAAAAGTCTGTAATTGCCTATTCCATCACTTCATTTGTTGAAGGAGAGTTTCTGAGATCATTTACCGTGTTTTACCTGTAGTACAAGACTCACAGCGCTTCACTCGGCTCTTTATGGAGACACCAGACCAGCGTCTGACCGACCCCTGTCATGCTGACCACTCTGAACCCCATCTTATCCAGTTTGTCCAAGACGAGTCTCGGCGGTTCGTCCACGTGATACTCTGAGCTGAGAAACACATATCACGCGTGATTTACTGTGTGGAGGCAATTCAGGGCCCAATATATTTGCAAAATATGTATTGGTAATGAAAATCATGTTTTGAGGAGGAAAATGACAGTATGGAGAAAAACCAAAATATATTACTGCAAACTATAAATGAAACCGAGCAATGGCCATGAAAATATGTGTTGCAAAACCATTACCCCAAAATGATTTTTTGCATCTCTTTCAAACTGAAAAAGCTTATATGTGAAGTTCTTTGGCTTTAATTGGAGCATTTAAACATCCAGTTATTTGCAGATATATTATTCATTTTGAATAGTTTAGACACAAACATGTCATTTCTCTTGTCATATTATATTAATGAATACAAGTAAGATATGTAACAATTTTAAAAATATACATTCTTATTTTGTGAAAAAACTATGTGATGGACAGTTTTTATTGGTCAGTTTGAACTTTAAAGGGTTAGTTCACCCACAAATGAAAAAAAGGGTTAGTTCACCCACTCAACTACAGTTTTGCGAGGATAGAAGAATACTTTTTTCGTGTAAATGAAATTAAACATCATTTGCTCTTGTCCCTTGTATATGATGTTAATTTTTTCTTTGCGCATTTAAAAGTCTTCTCCTATCGTCTCAATCTGTAGTTGAGTCACCGATGTCACATGAACTGTTTTATCGAGGTTTTTACTGTGTTTCTGGGGATTATTTCAGTTGTGTTGCTGTCTATGGAGGGACAGATAACTCTCTGACATCATCAACAATATCTTCATTTGTGTTCCGAAGATGAACAAAGATTTTATGGGTTTGGAATGACATGAGGGTGAGTAATTAATTAATGACAGAATTTTCATTTTAGGTGAACTAACAAGAAACATTTGACATACTTCATATAACTTATTTGTCTGAGAAATAACTACAACATATCCGGTTACCAGGCACTTACAAGTTGTTCCCCAACATGGTTGTTTTCCGGGCTCCGAGGTAGTTCATGATGGATGGATCTGAATATTCATCACCGACCATTGTGGGCCCCGTCTCCTGAAAACAAACACAGTTTGACCTCTTACTATGATCTTATCTGTGTCCTCAACAACACATCGCTGCAAATGTCTTTCGTCAGGTGTTTTTCTTGTAAAATGTGTTTGTTTCTTCATCAGATTTAGAGTAATGTGTGACAGCATAAGTGTCTCAGTAATGGAAGTGAATGGGTGCCATCAAAATGAGAGTCTGATAAAAACATCAGAATAATCCACAGCACTCCAGTCCATCAGTTAACATCTGGAGAAGACACAAGATTAAACTAATCCATACTTAAATTATCCATAATAATAATCTGAGATAAAGTGTTCTGGTCTGAATCAGGAGAGACACCTGCTCAGATCAAGCAGCGTTTACAACCAAAACAGCTCTATACTTTCAAACTTCTGTCTTCTCCAGATGTTAACTGATGGACTGGAGTGCTGTGGATTTTTCTGATGTTTTTATCAGACTCTCATTCTGACGGCACCCATTCATCAACATGTCGGATGGCTGAACTATGACTATAGTATACTAATATGACACATTCTCGCGCTGAAGCAGTTGTTATGTGATGTATGCTGTGGTATGAATCTGTCAGCGCTAAATCATTCACTTTCACTTTATGCTCGGGGTCACACAGACAGGTGCACGAGCCACACGCGCACGAAAAGCGAACAATAAACTTTCTCGTTTGAATGCAATGATTTATAACGCAACGCGACACAAATCACGAGAAGAATTACACTCACGTCATGTCAAAATGTGTCTTCTGTATAGATACAGGTTACTTGTACAACAACAACAACTCCAATGCAGCATAATCCTCTAATGCATTATAATATCATAATCACTGCTGTGTATGACGCTGTACGCGCTCGCGGCGGTCTCATACGCACCAGTCTGATCTGTGTGCTGATGAGGATGTACGGCATCTTTCAGCGGGATATCGAGGAGGGTCTCGGATGCGTCGCGTCGCGTCTGTCTCCGCGCTGCGCTCGGCTAGTGCGTGCGTGCGCTGGCAGCGGAATGCGAAACGCCCACCGCGCTCCACCAATCAGCGACCGCGAGCCGCTGGCGGAATGCGGAAACACCTCCAATCCGAGAGAGAGAGACGCTCCAGATGATGTAGGACGTTACGTCACATAAATATTATATATTTCATACTCTACATAATTAATTAGGATGGATGATAGAAGTTATAAAAGCGTATTTATGTCCTTTCTTTAAATGTTTTAAAACTGTTTGTTTTTTTCGAATGTTGAGGCAATGTTACAATGTTGCGAAGTTCATGGGAACTTCAGTGTTACTTTGCAACATTATGTTTTCTGAACGTTCTGAAACAAGTAACATTTAAATAATGTTCTAAGAATGTCCCACTAGGGAAAATGTAGACTAGAACGAATTTTATTAATGTTAATAGAATACTGTTTGTTCATAAGATTGAGAGAACTTTGCCAGAAAGATAGGCTTCATCTATAGAACTTGTCACTGATGTTCTATTCAATGAAAAGAGATTAGTTTAAGAAACTCAACACGACACTGATGTACTGAGAGATGGATAAATACACAGTGACACACATCAAATGGCAGATATTCATCCTCTGCCTGCAAAACCCGGACCACATCATCCAAAATGAACATATTCATTAAAAAGATATTTCATTAGTGCATAGAAGATGTGATATGATCTGGAGTTCTGATCTGAACACACTCGGAGGCTGAGTTTGCTAATTTGGTTCATGTACAGTGTCTCAAGGCTTTGATTTCTTTTCAACCTTGGTGGTTGGACTTTCATTTCCTTTAGGCAGAATAGCTAATTTCCTTTTAAAAGCAGTTGTAATGATTGTAATATGAGGTTGTAGTCTCTCAGATCGCTGAGGAAATGAAGTCCCAGCAGGAGCAGGATAACATCAGTAATAACTGCAGTTAAACACAGCGATCACACACCTGCGTTACACACTGACTCCGACAGGCGACATGGATTTTATTTTTGGAAATTTCACTACATGATTCACCGGTATAGAACTGGTTTAAAAAAATACTTTGCGGGAAAAAAAGGTCATTGCAACTTTTTATCTAACAATTTGGGTTTTCTTTTGGTTTTTTTTTTTTTTAGATTTTGGGGTCATATCTCGCAATTCTGACATCTTCTGAAGTCTGAGTTTATCATATGTCTGACTTTCTCATAATTCTACGTTTATTTTTCACAGTAAGTTTATTATTTGTATTTCAAGTATATTTATAGACTTTTTTCTTTGTAATTCTGAGATTATCTTGTTATCATTTCTCACTTTATAACTTCTCAGAATTGCAAGAAAGATGTTTGTGAGATGTGTATTTGAGTGTACTGTAGGGGATGTCTCTGTGCTGGTACCCCTTCAGTGTTTAAATCTTTGCATTTGTAAAACTACACATTAAAATGCGTATTATTTTTTAGGAGCTTTTGTATACCACTCCTTACCCTTAACCTACCCAAAACACAAGCAAGTGTAAATACACGCACATGCATTTATTGCAAAAATGACCACAAACAGTACAAATCAAGTTCAATTCTTCCCTCAAGTTAATCTTTTCGTTTCCTTTTTCCATTAAAATAGCCTAGTGTTGGTGTCATCTGCCTGATTTATCTTGTTTTTTATGTAATATACAAATGGCAAGATCTAGAGTTGGGGTTGGTTAACTTGCTCAAACTGTAAATAGTAAATACAAACTAATTGTATATGGTTTATAAGAAATCAGTGAGTGTGAAACTGCAGTGGCAGAAAGAAAACAGCGCAGGCAGGAAACTTACTCCCAGTTGAAAGAAAAAATGTAATTGAAATTTCTGTCTGTGGACATGAATCTGTAGATTAAATTGATTATTACATTTATTAGGTCTGTTGGGTGTGTGCATGCTGACAAGCTGTGTTTTATAAACATGTTCAGTGTATTATTAAAGATTTCTGTGCTGTGAGCCGTGTTGCCAACTGCTCTCAGTTGAGAGGTAGCTAAATGTTGCTGGATGACACCATAACGGAAGATTCACTGATCTAAGGATGATGAGGTGTAAGGTTTTTTCCAAGAGGTTGCTATATTTGTCCCTAAACAACATTAGAAAAAAACTTTCAAAAGGGGTGGGAGGACGCTAAATCTAGCTACAAAATAGACAACACTGGCTGTGGGTGTGTCCTGTGGGGGTGTGGCCTGATGGTAATGAGGGAACCAATCACCGAGCCTCACTGATCAATGACGCTATTACTCTGAAGGACTAGCAGCTGCTCAGAGCGAAGAGCTACTGTATAAAAACACTTACGGACGGTTGGTTTGTGGAAATGCTGCATGAACGCTGGTGGATTGAGTAGCTGGTGCTTCACTGCTGCATTTCCCTCATCTTTTATTTTGCTTTATATGTTTTTGTTTTTTTAATCTTTGGTTTGGTTCTTTCAGTACGCTACACGTAAAAAAGGGAAAGAGTCGAATAAATCCACCCTATAAAGTCAAATACAAGCTATGGGGCGCAATGCTTGAAAACCAAAAGTATATGGATTTAAAGTTTAGAAAGAAAAAGAAAACAGGAAAGCTAAGAGCATCCAAAATGCTTTTTCTGTAAGCGCTGTTAGGCCAAAAACATGTTCCTGGAGTTTTACCAGCTTCCTGTGTCCCGCAGTGACTTCCTGCCCGTGTCTCTGGGTTGTTTTATGAAGTGAGGGTCAGTCTCGCTGTAGTTCAGGTGATTTTGGGGTCGGTTCCTCTGGACGGCCCGCAGGAAGTGCTTCAGAGCCGGAGCAGAGGTGGTTTCCTGACTTTCACACCACAGATTCTTTATCAAGCCTCTTCTTTTTATTCTAATTTAATGTTTTTGAGAGATGAACACGCACATCCTTTCAGACAACGTTTTCTAATAAAAAATGTGCTTGATGATTTAGCAGCTGTATCTCAGGTAATGCCTTAGAAATGATATAAAAGAATACTCGGACCATCCTTTTACATTTAAAGAGAATGTAGCCTCATTGAGGGCTTGAGGGATTTATTTTTATTGCACATGATGTTTGTGGAGACTTGGTGTGAAGCAAAGCTATTTTAGTGTCACTGAAATACTATTACAGGTTTTTTGTAATACTTTGAATCAGTTTTTATTTTTAAATTTTTCTTTAAAAATTTAAAAAAGTATCTTAACTTTTTTATCTAATTAACGTCCTACCCAATATAATCAACTGAAGAAAAAATTAATAAAAAAAAGACCAACCCTAATTTTTACTGGCTCAGAATCAGGAATTTCATTAATTATTCTCTCCTGAATCGGAAGGAAAAGCTGTTTTACACATTCTGAGGAAGAAAAGCAGTCACATTTATATACTGCAGATACAGTTATAAAACACTCGCCCTTAACATTGTCTTTTCAGATCATTTTTGCTCTGTTGAGATGTTTTTGTGTACACTTTATAAATTAATTATTTCATTTCTGCAAAGGTTAATTGAACACCTTTTCTGAAGTTTAGAAAGACTATTTTTAGACTTCTTCTTTTGGTGAAACTAGTGCAGAATTACATTCAGATGACTGACTTTAACATGAACATGTTTTCCTATCAAACCAGAACAATAAATCCGCAAATAATGAACAAAACGCCACTTTTTGTTGGTTAATACAACGAGGACTCTGTATTTTATTGGCCTGTTTTTAACTGGTTTGTTCTGTATTTTATAGTAATTAATGCTCCGCAGTGTGTTTTCTGTGAGACGTGTTGAATCTCATGCATCTCAAACCGCAGCCAATGCCGTGACAACTTCATTACTTTTATATGTTCCTCAAGAGAGAACAAAGATAGAGCTGCGACTCGCTGCCAAATAACACGTCAGACAGGACATGTGCGTTATAAAACGTCTGAAAAGTGCAGATATGTGCGCTGTATCGTGCAAATCAAGAATAGAGGCTTACTCTGTATCAATCAAGATTTCATTCTGTTTGCTGAAGCAATCTATTTCTGCACGTTTTCTATGACGACTGCTGATGGGAATTGTGTTTTTGAACATCTCTTATGTCTTCAGTGCATTAATCACAACAGTGAAGAAAGAAACAGACACAGAGCGGGCAGATCGATTTGATTTGGCAGTTTACTGTTTATACAGTTTTACAGTAAACAGCAGTTTTAATATCGCACTGATGATGGATGCTGGATGATGGGCATCTCTCTATACATTTACATTCAGCAGATGCTTATAAATGACGGACAGCAATTTATCGTACATGAGCGACATTCTTGGCTATATTCTCAGCAATAATACCAGTAAGACATCAGGATTTTATCTTATAGAAAACAGCAGTGTTTTATTTCAGCAGTAAAGGCCACACAATGAGTCTATCAGTGGTTTATATTTTTGAAATGTAATGTTCATGCATTTTTAAAATGTTAAATGATAATTTACCAAATCATGTTTGAATCAATTAGACTTTTAAGTCCATTCTTGACTGAAAACAAGATTAATGATTCATTGACTCATGATCAGTTTGTAATCAGTGCATCTACAATAAAGCATAACTAAATACAAATATTGAGTTAAATAGCACATTTTTAATTTGAATAAGGAAAAAGAAGCATAAAGTAAATGAACGGACAAAGAAAGTTGTCTAATTGTAAAATTTTTGCATTACGTTTCAATGTTTGCCAAACGTTTTTAAACAAGTAGCAACCAACAGATATGAATAAGTTAACTGTTAGGTTATTGAAACATTCTTTATTAGTTGGGAAACTGTTAAAAATAAAAACAACTTTATTTGCATGTTGTTTGGCTCGTGCAAACCCAACAAAAAAATATGTTCTGAGAACATTTCAATAACTTTCCCATTGAGTTCTGAAAAGCATGGTCTTCTTAATGTTCTCTGAAATATCCAGTTTTTTAAATTGTTGAGTGCACTTTGACACTGAGAATCTGTGATTTTCCCAGTAAAGACGTTCAGCTCTGTTTATATTTGAATCTGTCAAAACATCTGAAGAATAATATGATGAAATGCACTTAAAGTGGGTAATTCATCTCGTTTGAAGCTAGCGTGCTCTCGGAAACATGGAGAAACAGGAAGCCTCCCGTCTGATGATCGCGTGTGACGCTACATTATCGGTGAAGTTATCGTGAGGTAAAGCAGATAGATAAGACGGCGGTCGCTTAAGTGACGATGATGTAACTGTACTGCTGCTGTTGAGAAGAACCATATGTCTATGAGGTCCTGTGAAGTTCTTGCTCTCTCTGCTCGTAAATCAAAAGCAGAGGCGGGAGCTGGAGAACGTGACTCCCGAGGGATGCCGATCTTTACAGGATTAGTGGGAGGTCCTTCTGAAGCAAGTGTTAAATGGTGCTTGATGCCAAAGGCTTTATCAAATAATGCTTTACATGCTGTACGTGCAGACCCTGCTAGCAAAAATACATCCTACAAACGCTTCAATATAAGACTCTCATTAAGGTGATTATGCAAATATTAGGGGAAACATTGAACATTCCATTTTATCATTTTGCAATCAAATGGAAATGTCAACCTGGTCTCATAAAAATATTTATCTCTGTACACTGGTTTTACGTACCTTACTGCATGTTTCGCCTTAGTTTCAAAGAGAAATGTCCACAGATTGGTGCTAAAACACATTTTATTACGCAGATATAGGTAGGCCTATGTACTGTGAAGGTCCAGGATTGAAATATCCGTAAACTGTTGCTGAAAGTTAATGCTCTATCATGTTGGAAATATGCCCTACACCAAACAAGTGCTAAACTGATATCAATAGGCATTTGTTGATACAACCGTGTCTTTTTAGCTTCCTTTTACACCGATCTGAAGAGTTTTGTTGAAGTAGTTACACAGGATTGAACCGGAGCTCATCTCTGTACTCTGTGAGCTACCCAACAAACTTAGCGTCTATGAAAACACATATGAAGCTGGACATGTGTGATGATAACCTTCAAAAGCAGCAGTTGTCAAATATCCCAGCGTTTTAATATTGTTTTGAAGTCATAATATGAAATTCTTAAAGTAATTGTGCTAAAATGACGCTTTTTAAATCGAATATTTGTGTGAAAGGGAATAAAAGGTGTCAGCGTGTTACTGCCTCTAGTCACTGATCTATATAGAGAACTGGATAGCTCATGACGTCATAGAAGTGAAGCCACCGCGCCACCATATTGGTATTACCTAGTATTCGCAAACATTCTATTGAATGAATAGGAAATAATACGACTTTAATGCAAAAACATCACCTAACAAAGTCAACGTTTTCATGTCTGATTCCTCCGTCCACGGAAATAGGACGTCGCTGGTCTTGGTTAAGAGCAGGTGGCAGTAATGCATTAATTTAGTTTGTTTTCCGCCCTTTAAATAAATAAAGAAGAAGAAGAAACTCCACCA
>JAUCNO010000279.1:17709630-17722480 GCA_032353835.1 Enteromius viviparus | reverse complement strand
AATATATATATATATATATATATATATATATATATATATATATATCTTTCTTTTTATTTAGTATATTTGGTAAAATTAAATAATATTATATTCTCTTAATTCTACAATAAGAAATTATAACTTTAAAAATTTTATTAAAACTGTACTTTTTAAGGACAATTTTAAATAAATTTGATGATTTATTTTGTAAACCATGTGCACTATGTACTATGTGTGTTTATGATTTACCATAGTACACACAAACACAAACTTTTCAGTAAACATCCAAAAGTCATTGAATCAGAGAAATATTCATACCTCATCAAATCTGTCAAAATATGCTCCTTCCTGCATGAAATGAGGAACAGGCCGCTGCCAGTTGAACTCATACGGTTTCGCCATTTGACCTTGCAGGACGGAAAACAAATCACAAGCAGTCAGAGCGAGAGCATGAGTGTGTGAATCTGAGATCAGGCTCAGGGTTTTAATCATCTCAGTCCTGTATGGGAGGTCCATGGATATCAGAAGGCCGAAAGCCCAAACGTCCAGCCCAAAATATGCCTCACCAACACAGGACATGCATTACATATCCATTTAACTGTGCAATAACACACTTCACCTTTTAGTAGATTCAATATTTCATCTGCAAATGATCCACAACACAAGAAAGATGATAAATAGGCCTATATACTGTAAAATATTATTTTTTTAAGTTAAAAACGTAAGAGCCTACTATTTCCGTCTTTCTTAAAAATTGCATGTTTAATACAGTATTATTTGCCATTTCTTCAAAATTATGTGTGAAATGCACAAGAGATTTTTGCAGTTTATTATTTAAAAACCATACCACAAATTACGTAATGGAGTACCTTCACTCATCTTCAGATCTTTATGTCAATAAAATGCAGGATTTTTTACTTTCATGAGTTTCTGAGCTCAATAAATGACCGAACGGCAATTTAAGTACACTAATAATTTGAATCACTCACAAGTACAGACTAGAGTCGCTTACGAAGACAGATGTCATCTGCAAGACTGTTATCTAGACAAGAGAATGCATGTGTCGTGGGGCAAGTTGTCACACACATTTTAAACGCTGTGGATTTATGATCGATAACTACAATAACATTCTCACCAAAGGTTTTTCTTTTAAAAAGAGAGAAAAAAGGCATATATGAGGAATCTTAATTGAAGTAAAAAGTGTGGAGTGGGAATATGATTTCCATTTAACACTTTGCTCTTTTTACAGACTAATACAATCAGACACAACTATAATTTCTCAAATATCTAATGCAATATGAATAAACTTCCACTTCAATGGATTGAGATGACAGATGCTTTCAGCTTAAGCTTTTTCTTCCAAAAACTGTCAGCAACTGAACTGCAGTACTCAAAATATTTCAAATATACTGAATTAAGCTATAAATCACTTTCAGAAGAAGATTAGATAAAAAAAAATTCTCTGCGAAAACCAAAATAAGTGAACGACGTCTTCTTCAAAACAATGACAAAAACAGGAAAGTGTCTGACTCATAAACTGTTTGTGAAATTTGGATTACTTTATTAATCTGTTATTTGACCTCTTCATGTTTAAGGAGAAAGTCGGAGAACACTGAGTGACTGAATCCGTTTGAGATTGACAGACGGATGTTGATCTTTTTGAGTTGATTTAGTTTTAATAATCCGCATTAATATGAACACAAATGAGAAATCAAGCGGATATGTAACAAACATTGCCTCATTGTCAAAGTTTACTTTATTTTATTAGGTATAAATTAAGTCTTTGTGTACTTACCCGCAGATCTGCTGCTCCAGTCAGATTGATTTTCCCTTCAAAGCCTGATGGGATGGAAACGTTCGAATGTTACAGGCGATTAAACAGCGACACCCTCAGGCCTCCGTCGGCATTACACCACGAAAACTTCGTGATATTAATAATAATTTTCTCTTTTTATTCCTAAAATATCGCTGTTAGCACTTTATAATAACTAAGTATATAAAATAAAAATTAGCCATTATGTTCTGTAAGGGCAAAAATTACTAAATGCTAAATGCTAAACGCACAGGCTAACTGTATTGTTTACATACTGTTTCACGCTGGTGACCTTCCTAATCAAATACAAAATTATTTTAAACCACACATCTGGTTAATTTTTCACTTGTCCTCCATAACATTTACTGCACCAGAGACTTAAAATGTTAAATATAATTTTAGCAAACAGCCATCTGAGGTATAGCTTAATATTTTGATTTGTTTTGGCCTTTATAATTGTTTTTCTTTTTCTTCTTCTTCTTCTGTCTTTCTTAGGTCAAACTGAACTCAAACAGAAGCTGTGGATAATTAAACTTATTTTCATGCTGACCTACTTTGTCATATAGGCTAGCCTAACAAATACATTTTCATCAATAACAGCTGTCTGATGTGTTTTGATAGGAATGTATTAAAAATAATAGAAATCCTTACAAAGTCAATCTCAATAGAACATTTAAATAATGAAATGTAGAAGTTAGAGGTGTCATTAAATTTTAATTTCCTTGATTTATTAAGTATTAATCTGTCAAGGGTTATATGCGCCACAAATGACAGAATCTACTGTAAAATACATCTAAAGGCTCATATACTTTTAATTCCGCACTGTGAATGCAATATGAAAAGGAGCAGATGATTAATATTGTTCAGAGCCCAAATTTCACAAGAACAAATTTTATTAAAACTAATGCACAACACGAGCACAACTTACATTCAACAATATTTGTCTTCCAAAGATCTTGATATTTGTGATACTAATAACAGAAGTGGACCAAATCAAATGTCTTTAAATGTCAAATTGGGACCTTTAAAACAAATAAAAGTCAAAAATCATAAAATGGCATTCAGTAGCATACATATTCTGACACGTCATATCTATCTAATTCTGTAGAAGTATAAATATCTTAAAAGTGCGCTTACGGTTTATACAAAAATGAGCTCTATTCATCAACACTTTTTACATTCCACATCTAACATAGATTCAACATTCAAAGGCACAGGACTTCACTTCAAAACGATCGAAAATAATCAAGAGTCAGAAAAGTAATTCAAGTAATCTTACATTGCAAAAAGATTTTGGTCGAAAGGAAACAATGGCACAGAATCGTGTGGTAAAAATTCAATACAATACTTCTAGAAGTGAATATACAGGATTCATTTTACATGTAAACTTGTAATATTGGGGAAATTAAGAGCAAATGATCAACTCTCTGAAGCTGCTTCCCAATGATGCCACTGAAAATTGTCAAATTATTTGAACGGACTAAACGGATATTATGCAAGGTTTCAACATTTGTGGTTTATGATGGTTTTTCTGTCACATGCGTTAAAGAGAAAGTTCCAAGAAACTTATTTTGGCACTTTTCAGTAGTTGTCAAAGATCAGATATTGAGCATAAATATCAAAACCTTGCAAATATACTGTGTGAAACTTAATTTCATTTCTTACTGGGTGTAACTTTAATACATCACTAACCCAACCAGAGTAGATTAAAAAGATTAAAAAAGTAAAAATTGCTAAAATTAAAACCTAGCAGTAGCAAGTAGAAATAACAGCTAATCAAAGTGCTGAATAAAATTACTAAGTGTAGACTTATGGCATAAAGTAGAAAATAATTAACAATCAAATTCCACTTGGCTTAAAAATCCTTAAACGTATATCCCACGTCCAAAACAGAGCAAAATAAAGTTGTAAAAACTAAATATTACATGCTTTCTGACTTATGTAGAAAGATTGCATATTGATGATAATACCTTGGGACATCCAAAGTGCATATCCATTTTTAAATTTTAAATTTTTTTTTTTTGCCTTCATCTGCATTACTAATTTTATTTTTAACTGAGGTGAATCTCACAAATATAAAAGTCCATGTCTGTACAATAAAAAAAAAAATCCTCACAATTCTGAGGGAAAACAGAAAACAGGACTGAAAGAAAAAAAAATTCACAATTAATTTTTTTAGACATAGTGAATTAAATAAATAAATAAAAAACAATTGCAAAATGTAAACTCAGAATTCAGAGAAAAAAAGGCAGATTCAAATTTATATATATATATATGCTGTTTATATATCGCAATTTCTAGTTTCTATCTCACAATCTTTCAGAATTATTATAATTGTTTTCATCATTCCATAGCAGAAACAAACAAAATCTGACAAACACATTCATGTCATATTTTTCCCCAAAAATTAAATAAGTTGCAGATCGCAAAAATAAAAAAATCAAATAAAAAAATTAATACATTTTTAAGATCATCATGATTTTTTGTAGCATTTTAAGGACAAATTGTCATTACTGTAATGCAAATAATAATAAATAATATATGCATCATGATGATATTACATTAAAGAAAACTCTTGAGGTGAAATGTGAGCTGGACCTGTTTTCATGAGATTCACTCAGTCATTAAAGTGACCTATTGATGCTATTTGGAAAATTCTGACTGTTATAACAAAAGAAAGTATTAAATGAGTTTCATAAAACCTCCTAAACAAAAACCAAGAGGAACTGAAATGGTCCCTCAATACAGCAAATAAAACACTATGCAACTTTTTTGTAGTTTTTTTTTTTTTAAATGACCTAAAGGTGTCTGTTATGGGTTTGAAAATAAAGCTTAAAAACACATCTTCACAAATTCATAATAGTTCATCACATTACAACACAAGCTATATTGCTGACATTTACAAATGTGTAGAAGCACAAACGGCCGGCTGACTGTAAGCATGCATCCCTGAAACTGCTCCAGGTCAGTGTGGGACAGGGCTTGAGCACCTCCAGACCAGTCTGTTTCTAATGTACATCAGGACACCATCCAACCAAACCAACAGCAGCAAGAAGAAGATGAGTCAAAGAGTCATCATCCGTTTCAGTGCAAATAAACCAGGAACCCTTCACAAACTCTCACGCCTGGGAGAGTGAATCTCACAAAGCCTGTCAAGAAATCATCCCAACAATCAAAAATCAAAAGAAGATATTTTAGGGGTGAAATAAAGTTAATTACGATTTAAAAAGAATTCAGATATGGTCAGAGATGACTCTTGAAACTTGGCTAACACTATTAGAGGACTTCATGTAAATTTTTAATAATGAAACGTGTGGAAAAGTCTATAAAAAGCTAATTAACTGGTCAACTGTAAGCGTCAGAGAGAGGATGAAAAAATTAATTTGATAAATGTAAATATAACTTGACATTTTTTTGTGGAAGAACATATTTATTTGTTTGTTTGTTTGATTTTCCTATAATCCTAAAATCAATAGAAAAAAACAGGAATTTACATTTTGCTGAATAAAAAAATAAAAAGAATTTTAGCAGTAAAATATTGTCTTACATATTTTTTATTTAAACAAAACTTATTTTGGAGGTAAAATATGACCCAGATTAAAAAATAAAAATTAAAAACAAATAATAAATATAAAATTAAATAAAAAATTTAATAATAATATGAATTAATGCATTAATATTATTAGAGGACTTAATACAAATTAAACATAAATAAAGACGTAACATAAACATAAAAAATTATTTATATTTTGTTTTGAATAAATAAATAAATAAATAAATTCCCTAATATAGAAATGCCAACATATTAGTGGCCCTAAAAAACAGAACAGATTTATTTTTTCTCTTAGCAAAAAATGTTTTCCGTGTGAAATAACCCCCAGATATTTGTTTGGGTTGATTTAACCAGGGCGTTTTTGTGAGATTCCTCCATTAAAGATGGCTACAGTATCTCTGTGCAGGGTCATGACCTGCGTTCTCTTCCAGTAAAACACTGTTTACTCGTTATCATGAGAAGCACATCAACAAAACACTAGAAATAATTCCGATGTAAATCTCAGTCAAGTAGAAAACAAAGACATAAAACAAACGCATAACTCCCAGTGCGACACGATGCCTTGTTTCTGATGCGACGCAAACTCCCCGTCGTCTGCCGGGGTCAACGCAAGCCTTAAAAATGTCCAGTTTGGAAATGAAGGAACGTAAAAGTAAAGCAGGAAGAGATTCTGAAGGTTTGCGACATCAGTCTTTCTTATCCTCCTCTGTGTCGTCTTCAGACTGAGCGCCTTTCTGCATGAGTTTCTCCAGCATGGAGGAGGACGAGGGAAGAGCCTCCTGGTCTCCATCCTCAGTCTTTCTCTTGGTGCTTTCGTGCACAAACTCCTGGATCTCCAGCGGAAGCCGCCGGAATTTATCCTGATATTCCTGATCCAGATCATTCTGGAGCTGCGAACACAGGACAGAATATTCAAGATACAGTTTACAGAAAATCTAAAATGACCACCAGTGCATCTTATATTCAAAAAATACTTCTATACCATGCAAACAAAAGTCTCTATGAGCTGACAGATATCACTTTAATGTCCACATTCACACATTAATGAAACCTTTTATATGTTTAGAAACTTTATCTGTCCAGTTTAACTAACAATAAACTATCAAATGCAGAAAAGTGGAAAAAGTGGAAAGCAAATATATATATATATATATATATACACATTTTATATAAATAATAATTAAATTTAAAATTAATCTCATGCACAAAAAAAACTTACATTATCATAGGACTTTAATAGTAAAAAAAAATAAAATAAAAATGTATATTTATTATATTATATAATTTATTAATTTGTATAATTTATAATAATTAAAAAATCTGTTTAATAATAGTAATAATTAATTAATTATAATTATTATTAATTAATTATATTTTTTTATATCAATTGAAATGTAATTTTATAATGAACATTTAATATATCATAAATACAGTTAAATACATTTATCATAATTTTCCAAATAAATTCACTGCAAAAACCCTCACTAATATTATTATAGGACCTCAAGAAAAAAAACGTGAGTGAATAAATAAAAAAATCTGGAAATGCCAATGAAAAAAGCAAATAATAGCCTGCTTTATTGCATGAATAAATATTACAAATATTTGATAAATATAGGTATAAGTATCACACTTTAAAACAAATGTAATGATACATCAAAAATTGAACTTGACGCAAAAAACAAAGCAAAAGAAAATACTAGCCTAACATTAGAAGAGTTCAAAAGGAAAACATGAGCTCTGTAAACACAATCCTCATGAAGTGGTCGGGCATCGTTTCTACTATCATCATAAAGTGTTAATGTGGTGTTGTTCTGTGTGTGTCTGACCGCAGGAGACCCTCAGAGTCGATGGCTAATGTGACACGGGACAGTATTGACAGATACAGATCAATCTCCACTAATGCTGCGGCCGAGCTCAGGAATCACAAATCAACATCAGGGCACTGATTTCACCACATCACTCATAAGACACTGAATTTGGAGAGCTATATTCATACATACACAAAAGCATGTCCAGATCTGGGCTTATAGCAAGGGAGTTTTGTCTCAGTGAAGTATGATTAATAGGTTCTGATGAGTGACAGCTCACAAGCCAATCAAAACGCTGCAATCTCACCTCTGACTGTCAGATCTGTACTGCCATTGAAAAGTATGTTTTCTCTGTTTTTTTCTGCTTCTGTATTAGGATCTACTCTAAAAAAGTGAAATTCAGCAGGAGAACATTAGCATAGATTTAAATATTTAAAGAGTTAAATGTTTAATATTTAAAGGGCCAGCCCTAAAAGAACAGTCAGTCATCGTTTTCTAGGTCTTTAACAGGTCTTTCAATAAAGATTGAATTGTCATTAAACCTATAATTTTCATTAATGTTAGAATAACTATAGTAATATTTCAGATGAACACTTACTGAACTCAAGCAGCTCAGCTTTCATTTATTCTCTATCAATCTTTTTTTTTTTGTCTCAAATCTGATCATCAGGATCTTTTGAGGATCTTTTGTTTCCAGCTTTACTTTCACTGTTCCTCGGTCAGAGGAATGATCTTCACAAGCCTCCAAAACATCTTCTGAGGAGCCTTTATTTCTTCAGCTCTCAGTCAGCATTGCATTATATATTTGCATCATTTCAGTCTCATCTTACCAAGACATTATTATTATTAGAGATCTAGAGTTACTGCTATACTGTTATAAAAATCTCATTCATCTACATTACAATCAGCCGAATTTTACATTTAAATATCAGCATGTGCACCAAATAGCTCAGTTTGATTCTCAAATTCTCACGATCTAAGACTATACAAACCATAAAAGCTTCATTTATTTATTTTTTTATATGAAATTCAATAAAAACATATGCAGGTTTAATATACTGTTGCACTTTTCTGACTATTATTTCTTACCTTTACACACTCCCAGAAATAAAGGTACAAAAGCTGTCAGTGGGGCGGTACCTTTTCAAAAGACACACTTCTGTATCTATTAGGTTCAAATATGCACACTTTAAGTACTTATATGTACCTTTAAGGTACTAAAATGGACCTTTCAGGTACTTACATGCGCCTTTTAAAAAGGTACCGCCCCAGAAACAGCTTTTGTACCTTAATCTCTGAGAGTGCAGGGTTAAAGTCACAAAGCCTGCTGATGAATGACAGCTGAGGAAAATCGATAATGACGGCTGTGAAACATGCATTGATCTACAATAGCATGATGCAACAATCTCCAAAACTTCCTGGAAAGCATCGGCCCTCACATTCACTAGTCACAGTAATCTGCTGTGTTCATTAAACTCCAGCTGAGGTGATATCGGTGTTTGCGGTGAAACTCATACCTTGGGTTTCTCATCTAATATCTGCTGCAGGATGCTCTTATGGGTTTCTACCAGCTTCTCGTGTCTCTTAGTCTGAGCGTCTTCCAGCTAGAGACAGAAGACACAAACAGTGAGAAGTGAAGGCTCATATCTGTTGTGGTGGTGCTGATGGAGATGGAGAAGGTGTTTTACCCTCTTGATGTGCTGCACCACCTCGTTCACATACGACCTGTTGATCTCCAGCTTCTCCCTGAAATCACATGTGAGGCCTTTAACACTCTTTTATTGCCATCTGGAGGACAGTTTTATACACAACAATAAAAAATCTCTTTATTCTGTTCCTTTAATTGCCTCCCAGAACATCAATAAAAACTAACCTGAAAATAAGCTTTTTTCTCTCGCTTAAGAGGTTCACAGCTAATTAGAGGATGATTGTTTTATATTAATATATCCAATAATAGCAAGTTTCTGTCATTTATTAGTGTTTTTGAACTAACCATACACATATACAGAAAAGTGATGTAATTTATTTTATATATATAGTATACATTTTTTGTTTTGTAATATAACACAAAGTATAGAGAAAATAATATACTATAATATAACTATATAATATAATATATGTTACATTTATATGTAAAAATTTACATTTCGAATAAAATAAAAATATATTACAAAATTTTACAATGTAAAACAATGCAAAAATACATATAAATATGTTTATAAAATGCATAAAAATAATAAATATATATGAATAATATATTCCCATTATGGAATCACTTCAATGAAACCTAAAATTGTACGAAACGTGAAAAACCTGCTGTTAACATTGTTTTATTTTACTCATCTAAAACCAATAATTATACATTATTTGGTACTCAATATAATATCATATAAAGTATGATTTTGAAAGAGATAAAGTCTTACTCTTCTGTCAGGTGTTTCTCCTTTGATTTGGCTTCGTTGATCTTCTCTTGTCTCTTCTTGTCCATTTTCTTTTTCAGCTCTTTCTTTTCTCTGTAAACACAGGCAGGACAGCGAGAGTGACTCAACATGACTTTATGAATTATTGAAGAAGCTGGTGATATTCATAACAGACTCACTTCTCGCACAGCTCCTTGATTTTCTTCATTTGATTGCTCTGACTGTCCTCAGCGATGGCCGTCAGCTTCTCGATCACCTGCAGATCAACATCATCTCACTTTCACGACGCTGTCTTTCTGACTCATTCATTAAAACAATGGGGACTTATTTTTCTAAAGCTGAACATCAGAAATGCAGAAGTGAAGACAGAGCACCACTTTCTGACCAGCTGACCTAACTATGAAGACATTAGAAAGACAGTTTATCCAAAATCTGAAATACTTTGCCCTGACTTCAAAAAGTTGAACAATTAAACTTCTTTATTCATCAGGCGAAAAACAAGACTGTATCTTACTAGCAGCAAGATACTTTGACACACACACACACACACACACACACACACACACACACGTAGGGTGTCCATGTTTTCTGGGGTCTCTCTATAGGTGTAATAATGTTTGTACTGTACAGACTGAATGTGGTATGACCCTACACCTAAACCTACCTCTTACAGGAAACTGTGTGCACTTTTTGAATGTCATAAAACACTGTTTAGCATGTTTTTGAGCCTTTTTTTTTTTACAGGGACACAGGAAGTTTCCTAATAAACCATGTTTACGTTGTAGTACCCATGTCTTTTTACACATTTGTGTCCTCGTAAACCACAAATGCCTGAACAGACACACACACACACACTGAATTTTAAATTGTTCATAGAATTCTAGATTTCATTGAATTGATTTGTTTTATTTGTTTATTTTTGTTTTATTGAATTGATCAGTTTTATTTAGTTATATACTCAAACATACATGTATTTATTCATTTTAAATACATATCTGTTCTAAAATAAATGTAAACACTATGTTTTGGCAATACATTGTAAAAACTGTCGTGCCAATAAAGGACATATTGAGTTGAACTGAGTTGAATTAAATTGATTATTATTTTTTATTATTATTATATCTATTTTTATTATTAAAAAATTTCCCCCCACACACTACACATGCTTATACATTTATATATTAATATTATTTGTATAATGAATGTTATTAATATTATTATATATGTGTCTATTATCAATCATATTATTATTATTATTATTTATAGCATTTTTTATTATTAATCAGCATTAATCTATCTATCTATCTATCTATCTATCTATCTATCTATCTATCTATCTATCTATCTATCTATCTATCTATCTATCTATATATATAAATATAACATTATTATCAAGTCTCTTTCTCTCTCTACACACACATATTTATATTTTATATATATATATATATTTTAGAAACACCATTACACCTATGAAGAGAGAGACCCCAGAAAACATGGAGACACTACTAGTGTGTGTGTGTATAAATAAAGTCAGTATTAATATTAAAGTTAATGTTAAGATGTATTGTTTATTGTTAATATGTATCTAGTACTGGTTCTAAAACTCATAAGCAAATAGTTATAGTTAAAAAATACATTTATTTTCTTAATAACATAATTTTTATTCATTACTTTTCTGTATTGTTTTATATTTTCAAATTGTAATATTTAAATTAGATTTAAAAATCACTGCCATTCAGATTTTAAAAACAGTACCTAGTAATACTATAAAATATAGATATTAGCATGTTTTTCTAGCTGTGTGTGAGTAATCAGACCTGTTTGATGTGCTCTTTCTTCAGGTATTTCTCACTGTAATACTGCTCCTGACGCAAATTTAGGAGCTGCTGCTGCTGCTGTTCTTTGAGTTCGGAGAGTTTCTGACCGCTGTCCTGATCCAGACTGACCAGCTCCTGCTCGAAGAACGAGGGTCCGTGCTCAGGGCTGGACGACAGACACCTAACGACACGGACAAAACCATGACATGACATTTATATTACTAGTTACACAAAAAGCATTAGTGATTATAAAGGGTTCACTACAGTCAGTTTAAACCTCATTTAATTACAATTACAATATTTTTTTTTTGTTTACATAATATATATGTGTGTACTGTGTGTATTTATTATGTATATATAAATACACACAAACATGCATGTATATAAGTCAGAAAAATGCATTGGTTATTTATTAAATTTGTTATACAGAGTTATAAATAACATGTGAGAGGCTTATCTTCAATGTTAGAGATTTATTATTATTATTATTTTGTTTTTTTTTCTGTCACACATTAGGACACATGAATACATCAACTACCCAACATGCAAATATTTTTAAAATGAAGTTATTGCTGTTTTTGTATTTATATATAAATAATAAATATACACAGAAAACACACCTACATTATGTAAACAGTTTTTTTTATGAAATTAGTTGCAATTAATCATTTGACAGCACTAATAAATGATGTTGTGGTGTTGTGGACAGTAAAGGCTCTCAGCAGCAGTGACGGGATCAGTGGACGTCTACCTACCTCTTCTTACCGTCTCGTTTGGCAGACTTCAGCAGGACGGCTCGCTTGCGCAGGTAGTCGTGCTGGAACTCGTTGTATTTGGCCGTGTGCTCCTTGATCATCTCGGTGGTCTTCTTGTGGTGTTTCTTCACCAGGTCCTTCATCTCTTTATAGTGTCGTCTCTGCTCTCGGACGAAGCCCTTCTGCTGTTTCAGCTCCTCCACGGTCTGCGCCTCCATCTCTGAAACACACGTTTCAGTGACTCTAAAATTAGTTTTAGAATATCACCACCTCCATATTTTATGAACCTTTTCTGAAGCTCGTGTCGATGGATTTTCAGAAGCTGTACATCAGAAATGTTTCAATAATTTACAGTGCATTCAAAACGATTATAACTCAACGGTAACCTATTAAAATAACATCACCTGTGGCTGTTTTGTTATTTATCACATAATACAGAAATATACAGCTTATCTCGAGATACAGACATCATTTATATTGCACGCATGCCTGGGTTATTAAATATATTTATTTGTTTCTATATATTAAGTATTTAATATATATTGATTTTTATGTGCAATAACCTGCCATGGCTTGTTTATTCAATTATTTTATATTTGTCCAAAGAAACATATATATATATATATTCAAGGGACAACGCTAAAGATATGAAACTCTGATAGAATGTAAAGTAATCAGTGTACAGCTTGTATAATGGTGTAA
>JAUCNO010000279.1:17612353-17640310 GCA_032353835.1 Enteromius viviparus | reverse complement strand
GACGCTCTTCCGATCTGTAAGTCATGAGAGAAGAATGGTTGAGTATATGATGTTAGTTTTGTTTTCTTTGCATGTTTCTGGATCTAGGATCATTTCAGTTGTGTTGCTGTCTATGGATGGACAGAAACTAACCAGGAGGATATATTTAGATAAATCATGTCCATGACGTCTAGCGTCAGTCGCTAGAGCGCCTCTTTTTGAGGTCAGAGGAGTGAGGTTTACCTGCACAGCACACACTTGCTGGACTCCGTTACACTCACCCCCCTAAACCTCACTCCCATCCGGGTCACGGCACCAATGTAACCCCCCTGGTTCCGCTACCCCCACAACTCGTCCTCGCTCCTAGCGGGTCACGAACCCAGGTCTCCAGCATGGGAGGCGGGCGCTCTAACCAGAAGGCTAAAGACCATGACCTCTAGCGTCAGTCGCTAGAGCGCCTCTTTTTGATTCTTTGGGGTCTTAATGGGAAGTTTGTAATATAGTTTATTTAAAAATGTCTCAAAGATAGAAAAACACTTTAAAAAACACAAATTTTACCCTGTCAAAAAGAGCTCTTTAGAAATCACTCTGTTCTGTGTACTTCCCCTTTAAATCTTCACGGGCTCCGCTGACCCCGCTGACCCCGCCCCTCTTTTCCGAAGCGCTCTCTGAGGATCTTTTTTTAGCCGTATTCAAAGTGAAACGTGCTAGTTAGCACATTATTGGGAAAGGCGATTCGCAAAGTTTCATTAAAATACATTATACTCACTGCTTCTGTAGGTGAGGCTGGATCATCAATGATTTGCACGAACATAAACACATTTTGGTTGATCAAGGGGGCGTTTCCCTTCAGAACAATGACTACTGCTATGTATATTAATTCATTCAACAACAAAACACCTCAATCTCTTAGATGTCTTGCTTGTCTCTGTGTCTCGGTCTGATGACGGCTCACTAAGGGGTGGTCTGAGGTAAGACACCAGTTCAGTCTGTGTGACACGCTGCTGTCAATCAACTATTGTGGGAGTGGCCACACCGACATGCATTTGAGAATGGCTTGATTTCAGAAGGGGCAACTTATTTTTTATTAAATTAAGAGAAAACTACTGGTGGATCTTTATCATTGTAGGGTGGTTGTGTACACACACTCCCAACACACATTTCAGTCCAAACAGCTTGACCAGATGACCTCTTTAAGAGTTCAACTGAAATAGTATCCAACAAGTACACAGTTAATTTGTGTTTTTAAGATGAATGAAGGGTTTGGAATGACATAAGGCTGAGTAATTAATGACAAAACCATTTAAGTAATCTTTCTCAGCAAGGTATGTCCGTATGTTCTCAGTATAGCGATGTTTCTCTGTTCAGTCAGCGCAGGCCAAACATGAGTACGACAGGGACATGTGGGGACAGACTCGACTTCCTCGCACACGCTGACTTTATTAAAGGCGTTTCACCACGGCACGCTGCACTTCCCTTATTGTGATGCAGCAGCCTACATTAGCCGGGCTTTCATGTGGCCGCGCGTGTTTAGCATATGACCGTACGGATCCAAGCGCTGCACCCACTCGGCACGGCGGCTGATCAGTCACTGCCCTATTTCTGAAACTCAGATTAAAGGTTTCTGTTTGTCTTTGGTTACTTCCAAGTTATTATAGGCCGACTACGACCTTGGTATATTCTAAATTAAAAAGGTTATGTCATGCGCTGACTGTAAAGACATATAATCTTCTCCCTCTTTGCTCTTGCTTTTTGTTTTTCTCTCTCCAGTTAATCACATCCATATAATTGACGACCCTGCAGTCAGAGGAAAAAGTGAATCAAATGACTCAATTACACGTATCTCACGATCTCTAGTGTCTTTAGTAGTAGTTGTGACAGTAGTAAGTGCTGTTGGGTGTGGATTTCGATACACGATCAATTTTTTTGCCCTGTCCAAAAGAACTCCATGGCAGATACTTCAGGTTTTTTCAGGTTTTAAAAACTTTTAAGATTTGTTAGGTGCTTTACTGTAAAATAGGCCAATGATGTAATGGAAGAAAATATTTTTTTTGCTGTCAAAGGCCTTTTTGAATGGAAAACCAAGTAGCTATCACCCAAAATATCCTATAGGAAACCATATACTGTAGCAATGCCATAGCAACCACACACAACAATTTAACAAGACTTGCATTGCTGTCCATCACAATGCTGTGATTTTCTGGGTAGTTTTACATGGTTTTCACATTGTTAATGTTGGTGTAAATAAAGTGTTTGACTTAAATCAGTGTTACCAAGTAAGTCAACGTGAACAGGCCTTTAACTGTGCAAGTGGCAATCAAAGAAAAACATAATATATGTATATAAAATTACTATTCGCAATCACATAAGTCGTCCAGATGCTGTTTACATCACGGTATTGGGAGAGTCTTTAGTCGCAGAACAACAAATGCCTCAAATCAGAAATAAAAACACACTCCTCACTCAGTGTTGGTATAGTTGTACTAAAACCATTAAAATTCTTTATTAAATTCTTTTTTGGTGATTTTAAAGATTCCCTTGAATGAAATCATTTTCCTAAGATTACTAAAACTAAAAAAAATAAAAAAATAAATAAACAATGCCTTACAAAAGTATTCATACCCCTTCATTTTTTTTTCCCACTGTACTGTACTTTGCTCTTATGTTAAACTGCTTTAAATGACTTTTTCCCACATTGATCTACACTCCATACACCATAACTGTACAGCAAAAAAATAAAAAAATTATATCTTTGCACATGTATTAAAAATAAAAAACTATTCCATTGCATAAGAATCTGGAAAAGTTGAAATTTAGCTCAGGAGCATATTGCTTGTAGATGTAACTACACTTAGGGTAAAGTTAACCAGTGGCACATTTTATTGAATAGGTATGATTTGGAAAGTCACACCCATCCTAATAAAATGTCTAACAGCTGATAATGCATGTCACAGCAAAAAACAGACTTTGAGGTCAAAACAACAGCCTATAGAGCTCAGAAACAGGTTTGTGTTTGGCTACGCATCTGTGGAAGAGCTCAGAAAAAAAGGTTGCTATACTGAAGAGTCACAGAAGCATGTAGTCTCCATTAATCTTAATAGGAGAAGTTTGAAAAAAACAGGACTCTTTCTGGATCTAGCCTCCAGGCCAAACTGAGCACCTGAAGGAGAAGGGCTTTGGTTACCTTGGTGACAAGAATCTGATAGTCGCTCTAGTTGAGCTCCATGATCATATGTGGAGACAGAAGAAATCTACAGAAGGACAAACATCACTGCAACACTTCATCAACTTGAGCTTTATGGCGGTGTGACTAGATTCGATTCTCTCCTCAGTTAAAAACATACTTGCAAAAAAGCACCTAAAGGACCCTCAAGACTCTGCGACACAAGATCCTCTTGTCTGATGAACCTCAATTTAAGCATCATGTTTGAAGGAAAGCAGCTCTGTTCATCACTGTGCTTGTGTCAGCCTCATGCTGTGGGGCTGTTTTTCAGTGGCAGGGACTGAGGGACTCATCAGAGTAGAAGTAACAGTAAGTGGAGCAAAATATAGAGATAACCAGTCCAGAGCATTCAGAAACTCAGACTGGGCAGGAGGTTCACCTTAACACAGGACAATGACTCTAAATAGCTTATAGACAACTCGGTGAATGTCCTTGAGTGGCCCAGCCACAGCCTGGGAATCTAATATTTCTGGAGAAACCTAAACATGTGCATCTGCCCCATCCAACCTGACAGAGCTTGAGAAGTAAACCAATAGCAGATAATTGCCAACTTGCTGATGAGCAAAACTTTTCCCATCAAACTAAAAACTATTTTTGAGACTGTAAAAATGCTTCAGCTAAATATTTAGTTAAGGGTATGAATACTATGAATACTTACATTTTTTTTTATAATAAAAAAAAAAAAATTGATTAAAACTTAAACTAAAATTAAAACAATTCCTTAATTTTTTTGTATTAGGCTATTAATTTTTTTATGAATAATAGTTATGGTTTTATTAGGTTTTGTTTTATTTCATTTAACATTTACTTTAAGTACCTCAATATTTCTTTCTGTTTTTGTTTGTAATTAACTATAACACTGATTCCCATCAAATGCATTGGCATTCAGACATTTCCGTACAATAAAACTCAACAGTGTTCAACTTTTAAAGCCTCTCAAATCAGTTTGTAACTCAATGTGTGTTAATAATGATGACAGAATATACATATTCTGAGAAACTGTCCACTAACAGTCCAAATACTTGAGGCCACCATATAATGAAATATTAGCCATCAACCTGTAAACCCATACTCTTCCACTTCTTTAGTAAGATCAATGACTTTTCTGTTCTCCTGAGACCATAGAGCTAATTTAGATCTAAACTAATGACCAGACGTTTCGCACAATCAGTTTAGACATTCGGACAAGCAGAATAAATCCATTGTGTGTGTTTAAAGAAACACTTCTCAATCCAGCACGACTTTCTCAGCGTCTGGAATGAAATGACCCTCATGCCTGTTGATTGGATTTGTTCAGCTGTGATAGAAATCCTTTCAGTTGAATAAATCTGCTTATTTCAAACCCCCTAAACCATTCACTTCCTTTCAGGCCACCAAAAAACCACCAAAACAATAGTCCGCTTTTACCGTAGCTCTGATGAAATACCGCTTGCTTTGCAGCAAGGAAAATAAGCAGACTGCAAAACAGAAAAACGCACAACCCGAGCAGCACGCATATCATCTCTTTCAGATGCATTCTCATGCAAGCAAAGCAAATTAAAAATAACAGGATTAAGTCTTTTTTTTTGTGCTCGCCCTCAAGCACACAGATCCGTTTCTGAATTCCTGCCGGTCCTTGTGTTCATGCTCAGGCTTGAGGTAAACATTTGTAAACACAGCTAATCAATTTCATGGAGGGGATATGACAATGATCTCCAGCTGTGTCTGCAGGGTGTCCAACTGTGCAGTTACAAGACCTCGCCTGCAAAGTTCCCGATGTCGCATTAAATGCATAATCATTCATTTCACGGAGCGGCCCAAAGCTTTTTCCCCTCCAGTTCTGCCCCTTAAACTCGCCGTCAAACTTAAAGAAGTGACAAGCATCATGGACAAGCTCAGCGTTCAAGTCTGTCATCCATTATCCAATACCGTAGCGACTGTAAGAAACACTAAATACTTAACAGGCCGCTCTAATTGTGCTGTGCGCTGCCTCTTGGGGCAGATGTAATTAAGTGAGCCAAGTTAGAGCTAGTAAAACAGTAGGCCCAGATGGAAGCTCCATAACTCACTCAAGTGCGCCATTAAAACATCGCAGAAACAAGAAACTTAAAGCATTTAGAATTATTACGACTTCCTTAGGAAAGGAAATGACGATTAACAGACTCTTGAAGAGCTTGAGTCAGAGCTTAAACGACAACACCCTGACATCGGGCAAAAAACAGTAACGTAAAACAGCTTGTGAAATATAATATGCATATTCTGACACGGGATGCATGCATGTCATTGCATAAGTCCAGGTCCAATAATGCAGTGATTAGCATGTGTGAGATATGAAGATACTCAAACCGATGCAGTCTGTCAGTCATGTAACGACGCAACCCCAATAATATATAAATATATTACAATTCCCTATTGTTTTCATACTTGCTGATGGTAATGAAAAAAGTTAATCATCAGCCAGTCATCACGTGAGAAAATGGTAAAGCAGTACAAATAGACAGACTTTTATTAGAAGCCAAAACCCATATTTTAGGAAATTAACAAAAATCTTGTCATATGGCAGACAAGTTTAAAGGGGGATGGTCTAATAAACGACTTTAAGTTGTTATTTTGTTTATCAATTAAATGTGTATTGATTTAAGAGTATTTATATAGTTGTGCAAATAAGGTAACGTGATTGAGTGTGCAAAACCCAAAAACACTAATCTCTAATCCTCAATGATTAATGACGCAGAGACTAAATAGTTATTTTTTTATGCATATAACAGCACTGATTTGTCTTTTAACGCTCCTGTCGCATGTAGAATAGGAAGGCTTTTGGGAAATCTGCAACACCACCACCCAGGGAAACCGATCCCGCCCCTCCCAGCTGCCTCTGGACGTGCCGTAATGAGGCACAAAGACAGGGTGTAAGATACTTGCATTCTTCCCAGGGGCAACTCCAGCTGGGAGCTTGACACTAATGCAAAACCCACAGCCGAGAGACTGACATCTCCGCCAACTCTGGCTAATATTAAAGCCCTTTGAAACCAGGCCCTGTTTTAATGGGCTGGACGACAGGGGAGTGGCCGCGAAAGGCTTTATACCTGGATGAGCGGAGGAGATAATTAGACCTTAGTCACAGCCAGGGCTGCTTTTGATAGCACTTTAATAATCCCTGATGCTTCTGCGCTTTTGAGCACACGATAATAATTGGAGGTGAAATCAGACGATATTTGAGTTGATGTCATTAAATTGTTCCTGTGACATAAGTGAAGCCTAATGCATGAATATAAATGCAAGGATAGTTCCCAGCACCACCGTCTAATAATAACTAATTGCATGTGCAAAAAATTAAAACACGTGACTTTTCAGCCTCTGAGTGAGAAAAAGTGCATCGTTACGATTTCCCAATCAGCCAAAGTCAACACAAGTCAGCCCACTTGACATATTTGACCCTGGAGTCTTAAGTTTGCAGCAATAGCCAAAAGTACATGATTGATCTTGCTTTTATGGCATTAAAGAAAAGATCATGTTCAATGAATATATTTTGTACATTTCTTACTGTAAATATATCACAATTAATATTTTTGATAGTAATATGCAGTGCTAAGAACTTAATTTGGACAACTTTAAAGGTGTTTTTCTCAGTATTTATATTTTTTTGCACCCTCAGATTCCAGATTTTCTAAAAGTTGGATCTCAGCCAAGTGCTGTCCAATTATAACAAACCATAGGCTACATTAGTGGAAAGCTTATGTATTCAGCAGATGATGTGTAAATCTCAATTTTCCAAAAATGTACATTTATGGCTGTTTTTGTGGTCCAGGGTCACATATTTGCAAGTGAAATGAGAGAAAAAAAACCCAGCGAGGCGGGGTTCGAGTTTATCCTGTGAGGATTGATTGGAGGAATGAAAACGAAGAGGGCTGACGTCAGCTCAAAAGCAAAAGTCGTAGAGCAACTGATGGACTTGTGAATCACTATCACGACTGTGCATGCAAAAAAAAGCCACTTTTGGTGTCACTCTGACCCTAAATCTTATAATTTGAAGGCACGGGCTGACGAAATGACAGGTGCTGCATGCATTCTGGAAAAGTTTGGCATGCCCAAAATGCAGGAAAGCATGACTCAAGAAAACCTAGGAGCTAAATCCAGCGCTCGTATTCAATGCAACTCCGGCTTAAAGACCTGATCGCACACGTTGAAGCGGTCGGCACAGAAGTATTTATATCGGCCTGTGTTTTGTTTCAAGTCAGATGGACTAATGGTTGCCATCTGCTGGTGAGACCCAGTGGAAGTAAAGCATGTATTTACACAAAATAAATCTCCAGGGAGACAGCCAAGTGCACATGAAATTACAGGTCTGCAGAATCTACAGCACCGACAGCTGACTGTCAGAGCTGGGTGTGTTTGTTATGGTGGAGGGTTCCTGTTGCTAGCCGATCGAGAGGCCAATACTTCGGTCTTCGGGGCCTTGGCAAGTGGCAGCCTTTAAAAAAGCCAGGTTTGAACACAATTACGTTATGCTTTTTGCACAGGTTTCACAGAGCGAGCGTGTCCAGAATTTGACAGTGACAAAAAAGCCCGGGTGTATAATTTGTTTACGTTCCCATGGTTGCTTCGTGACATCAGATGTTTATGCTGGAAAGGGAATTTGACAGCTTTACGGGAGAAGCACTTGCACGAGGCTTTGCAGGCGTGGAGTATGCGCTGGTGATGCGCTCGGACGCGTCACAGATGTCTTCGCGTGAAACCTGACCCGTGAATCACGTTCTTGCACTATTATCACTGCCACGGCACATCTGGACCAAATGACCGTATTTGAAGGTGCTAAACTTGACTTGGCAGGCTGCAATCATGCTTTTAGCGTAATAATACTGCACATATTTTAAAAGGTAGATTAAACTGTTCGGTTTATGATGCACGCAGCAGATTTAGATGAAAAGTGTGAGGTCAGTGAAAATGTGGAACTCAAACTTGGAGGTTTTACCACTTTGATTGGATTTAGTACTCACTAATAAAAGCTTTTCATTTGGACATTTTAATAAAATAAACGAATATTATTGTATGAAGTGAATCACACATGTTAGATTTCCAGGTCACTAACACGGTCAACACATGTGTGATACTTATCATATAAACTGATTTCTTTTTTTGGGGGACAGTCAAATTTATAAAAAAAAAAAATGTAACAAAAAAATTTTCAATCATTATTTTAGAAAAGTGTAAAATACATGTTTTTTCACTTCTGAAATATGGAATTTAAAAATTAAATAAAACCTGGATTATATTATAAAAAATACAAAAATACATTGACATTATTTATTTGAAAAGATCAATTTAGAAATATGCGAAATATCAGCATTTTCTCTCTCATTCTCTGAGAGTTCACAGTAGATATCCAACGAGATCCTATTGCACACAGAGCGATGCAGATGTTTTGAAGCACACTCTGTACACAGACACGAGATCATGGCACATCAAAGAGAAGTTACTTTGAGTAACTTCAGCTGAAGGGTGTGTTCAAGTGAGTAAACAGGCATTTTTGACTCATGCACAGGGTGGTATTTGAGGATTTATGCGTAAGAATAGTCAAATGACACAGTAAGAGCTCATCACCCGGCTGTGTCACTGTGGTTAGGGAATTTCCTCTGTAATTACCTGAGCGATGCCTCTGCACCTGGAGACGATGCTGAACAAACCCAAGGCTTTACTGTGACCGCTGGAATGTAAACACACTTCCTACAAGTCGCAAGGGCCAAAAACGTCTGAGAAATCAATACAAGCCACATGGAGTCAATAATTGCTAAATAAATTTGTGGTTTTCTTTAAGGACACGTACAAATTCGGTCAATATTAACTCGCCGTCACATCATTCCAAACCCACCTGACCTTTTACTCCCGTGCAACATAAAAAAAACTACGTTTAAAGAAAAAAAGAGATCAGTTTGAATGCAGTGTATGTGAATCTACACGATTCATCTCATATCTTATTTGTGCATGCGTGCAATCAATCTTGGCATGTTTGGTTAAGAGATGCACGAAAGCCAATGTCGTTTGGTGTCATGCACCAATGAGATTCGATAGCTGTGGTGGAAGATTTTCAGCAAAAAACAACTCAATCCTCATGTTGTCAACCCTTCTTTTCAGAGCTGCTTTACAGCAGAAGTGAATATTGTTTGCATTAGGTAATTGTTTTATCACTCTAAAGCTGCTTTGCATAAAGCCCAATATAAATAAAGGTGTCTTGACATGAATTAGGTGTTCTTTTCCCCATAAATGTTGGTTAAGATTTTACTTATACCTTTAACTAAATAATTAATGCATCATTTTTATTTCTTGTTACGCTATATAACTACCAAATGTTGGATTCAATCTTTACATCACTGCTACAGCTGATTAAACATAGGCCACAGTGATCTTAACTTAAAGCTCAACCATTTTTTAAATCAATATTGATTATATTATTCACAAATAATGCTCTTTTTTAATTTAAAAATCAGGCTTGTGAATGATAACCAGTTGACAGAAAGATTCAATCCGGGATTTGGTGATAATAAAGCATAAAAAGAGGTTTACAAGCAATTCTTAATTTTTTTCACAGCACAGAAAAAGGGTTAAATTTGGGTCTGTTTCTCACTCCAAGCATCACATTTGTATGTATGCATAAGCAGGCACTTTTATCCAAATGAGGATCATCCTAAGCAACAGCGTTCACAAAACGCCAAGTTGAAATGCTGCCTTTTGAACATTTCCTTCCAAATTTCTTGTTTTACGCGGTTGAAAGTATTGTAAGTCACACGGGTTTGGAGCAGCATGAGGGTGAGTAAAGATTTCTGGGTAAACTAATCCTTTATTGTTCCTTCCCAAGACCACAAGAAAGAAACGAGCACAAACCTCCCCCATCGCACATACTGTACAGAGCGCTGAGGTTTCTAGTCGAATACTGTTCTACTAGTTTAGGACCAGGAGTATAAAAATGACAGCGCTCTCCTTTTCTGCTCGTACTGCGTTTATTCTGCTACCATGGCTGCAGTACAAGCTCCTTATGAAGCCATATGGCCTGCTATTGTGTAAATATACAGTACGGACAGAATCATTCTGTAGTCTGCATGTCCAGAAATTATGGCATTGCAAGACAGGACTTAGAAAATGACGGAATATCTCCACAGCTGCGCATTATGTTCAAGCGCGCCGTAATGCATCATGAGAGAGGAGTTTCCACACTCGCTGGCTCATGCAAAGTTTATACACTTGGGCAATGAAAACAAACAATTAAACTAGCAAGAGTCTAATACCCTCACAGGCATGAACCTATTTTCTGGTGTGGCTTTGCGAGAACTATTCAAAGTTTAATGTTTGCACGCATATAAATTAACGCGTTGCCTCCTGAAGTAAATAAAAATACCAGCAATTGGCCTCTGCCTCTGCAGCACGGCAATTCCGGGTCTATGATTTCCTTGCGCTGTGGTCAGGCCCCTACAGTGCAAATGCAGTCCAGATGAGTTCCTGGTTCACGGTTATGAGCTAAATGAAAGGCTTCAGGACAAATTCCCTCCATCAAACTCGCCTGAAATCAAGGCCTGCTGGTGTTCCAGCCGAGCCGGTCGCATGTGCACATGTGCAGCCGTGGGTCATGTGACTCGATGCATGCTTGCATTCAGATTGCATCAGTGGTTCTCAACTAGTACGACATGCATAGAGTGACTAGCAAAATAAACAGGCTTATCAGCTTTGAAACGGGAGAAAGCGCTTCCCGTATCTTTATGGGTTCATCTCAAAGGTCGTGTGTCCATTCTAACAGTATTTCAGCACTAATTCATCGGTCACTATTATTCAAAATAAACAGGTGCGACACGGGAAGGGTTGTGCAACATGCCTTCGTCCTCAAAAACAGGGATTAAATCACATCATAAATGAAAATGTAATCCAAGTGTTCTTTAAAATACAATGCATTTGCAATGAGGTACATTTTCGGCTGCTGAAAGCATGAACCCAATAAAAGCTATTTAAACATTTAACCAGATGAGAACTGCATGCATTATATACTTTGCACAAACTAAATTTGATATATGCATAATGCATTATATTCAGGATTTCATAAATAACAAAAAGTGAAATGCATTATAGGTGCATATTAGAAATGATTGTTTTAATGCATTACACTTTCTAAAGCTGTAACAGTGATTAGATTAAGTATTTTTGTGTATTAAAACTGTGGCTACAATTATTCACAAGATCATTCTAAATGCATTCAGGCTTCAAGTAAAGTGTCAGCAAGTAGATTTAGAAAGGCTCAAGGCCTTTATATATAATGTACAATATCATAAATAATTCTAACCGATGCTACAATGCATTGTGCTATTTGAAGATTCATATATTCCCTCCTATATGTTCATTATATGCATTATACTTTCTGAAGGTGAAACAATACATAGATTAGTATTATAACTGTGAAATTTCAATAACAAGCAGTAAGAACATGTTTTGTTAGCCAGAAGTAATTCTCTTATTACATAAGCTCCGTTAGAAAACATTATCATTCTTCCATCGGATCAAGGTCAAAATGCAGCATGGCACACGCCAACGCAATATTTCTCCATGCACTTGGCTGTGAATCACATGTGAAGCAGGTGATCATCATTGCTGCCATCACAGATGACGATTCACTGCATTCTGTGCTCTTATCTCGGTCATTAAAGCAATCTAGACACTAATTATGAATCATAAAGACGATTATGCTGGCCACCTTATCTCAGGAACGTCGCAGGAATCCAGAGCATCATAACATCTGCGTGTTGTCATGAGAATCTAACTCTCCGCGAGCACGTTTCCAATGTTTTATCTGCGCAGATGAAGCTCGATAGGTAGGGTGTGTCAACCCAACATCTGTAAACCATACATGTTCATTTGAAGCGTCCATATGCCCCATAGCCCAGCACCATACTGTTACCGACCCCTTAATGAACTCAAACTGTCCATTTTCAAATAGTTCGACATCAAGGCATTTTTACCAGCAGTGCGTAACACGTTACATTTCAGAGAAACCTGCCTGCGAGAGGAAAGCCGTACTTCCCACAGTCTTGCTTTATGATCCATAAGAAAGTCAAGTTGTGATTCCTTTGACGTATGTTTAACCTCAAGCCAACCCAATAAAAGCCGTTTCTACAGAGACTATATTTTCAAGGGCCAACGTGGAGAATGATTCACACAGGATAAGTAGACGTTGCTAAAAGGCACATACTCTGAATATCCTTCAATTTTAAAATTGCTCATAAAAACCTAGATAAGGCTAGAGTCATATCTAGTCACGTTTTCCCAAATGCAACACATTTCGGCTGTAGATGTTTGACTTTTTAAGCTAAAGAGTGCATGCTATATTTGTTTCTGTCGGCGTATACATTTTGTATTCTGCACTCTTTATTTTGAGCAACTTAATTACATGGCAATCCTTTTAAACAACGTCCCTCTAATTAAACATTTCCTAGCTCTTGACTTCAGAGCGCCATGTAGTGAATGGCTCTTAATTAGCGAGGCTTCAATATAAAGCTGGAGGAAGCCACCTTTACGCCAAGCAATGCATAAGGACCCGTGTGAAGAAACACAATAGTCATTGTCTCCAGGCAATAGGTCAATTTCAAGAGCTCATACTGTGAGACTCAACTCACACAAGCTAATTTCCTGAGCATTCAGTGTCAACTACCTGTCACATTGGTTTGAATTAAGTGCATTCACATTTACTGCTACATCTCTAAAACACTGGCTCCGTCTGTACTGAGAACTCCAGTTCTGCATGCTTTTAGCTTTTGATGGAATTCGCTGAGATTTGGCCAATGCATTTATAACGGTAAGGGCTTTAAGATATATTTCAATGCATTTAAATGCATTTCCACCAAAGGTAAGTAGCTACTGCATTTTGCATTGCAACTTTTTTCACATAAAAAAGTTGCATGCGTCTTTTTTGATGCATGAAACATTTGGCAACACTTTCCAACAAGGCTCCATTCGTGAACATTAGTTAATCATAATTAATCACATCTTTTGTTTGCATAATATATGTGTGTGTTTTGTGTATATTTATGTTATACACACGTACAGTATATATTTAAAAAAAAATTGCATGTATTTCCATGTTAATATTTATGCATATATATTATGTTGTAAATAAATGTATTTATTATATAAATTTTTTTCTGAAATATATAGATGTATGTGTGTGTATTTAGATATACATAATAAATATACACACATACATGCATACATATATTATGTAAACTAAATTTTTTATTTTGGATGTGATAAATTATTTGACGGCACTAATTAATACAAAACGGTGCATGAATGTATTGCTTAGCATTGGTAGTTATTGCATTAACTAATGTCACCTAATGGGATTGTAAAGTGTCACCAACTATTACACCTAATATTCAATCAAACGACTGCGGTAGAAATAAATACAAAATATGCATACTTCACACGCGGATCGCGGAAACGTACATCAGAAAAAGTTTGTTTAACTCTGATTAAAATATTTATTTTCCCAATAGTGAACATAAATATATCTTTATATACTTCTCCAAAATATGTGTTTTACTTTATTATAAATAAAGTTTAGTATTGGGAAAAATAAAGTGTCTGTAGATGTCCCGGGGCATCAGCGGCATCCGCAGCCCTCCACCACCATGTCCTGGTAGTTTTTTAAGATCACCCGCTCGTATTCGTCCAGATAGAGCAGCGAGACTGGGCTCAGGTCCGTGGGAACGCAGCAGGCCCGGGGAATGTTGCTGTTCACCGAGTTCACCAGTGTCTGTACAATAGCATGGTTGGTGGAGTTCAGGTGATCCGCCAGCGGAAACGGACACTCGCCCTGGCAGTAAAAGGCATGGTAGCCCGGTGGGGCGACTATCCAGTCGTTCCACCCCACGTCGCTGAAGTCCACGTACAGGGAATGTCTCCTGCAGTTGGCTTTTTGCTTCTTCCGCTGCTTGTTTGTCCGCACTTGCCTCTTCTCGCGAGAGTGCAGCACGTTTCCCTTCCCGTCGTGGCTGTAAGTCACTAAAAGCGGCCTCATTTGGGGCCACGTGTCCTCTCTGTCATGCAGGGACCTGCTGACGCGGACGTGTCTTTTGTAGTCCTGTTCCGCGCGGTTCGGGTGAACTATTTCCACCACGATGCCGTGGTTGGGATGCCCATCCGCGGTCCACCTCGTGACGGCGGGGCTCACGTCGAAACTCTCCCACTTGCTCAAGCTGTGCTGAACCAGCCTGGTGTCCAGGAGTCTCGTGATGGGCTCTTGAAAGGAAGCAGAGGGTTTGAGGATCTCGTGAATGTTGATGCGGTGAAATCCCTCGCTGCCGTTGCTCACGACCTGCTCTCGGAAAATCCGCAGCTCCGCTGACGTCACCAGCTCCTCGCCCGGGATGGAGGTCAGGTTGAAGAGGAAACGCTGAGTCGTTTTTTCGCTTGAACTGGACAGGTCCTCAGTGGATTCTGGGAGAAAACCAACGGTAACGTTTAGCTGCTTGAATCAAGGCCAGTTTCTTGTACTCTGTCAAATTTCTTGTTTACACTCATTGACAGGATGTGACTTTTACTGACCTATTACTGGACACACTGGTTTAACAGTGATAACTTATCACGGTTAACACAACATGATTACTTAAGAGGTGGTAAACTAACACAAAGGGCATTTCTAGTTCATTGCATGTCATGCATTTATCATTTACATAAAACTTTTTTTTTTTATTACCAGAAACTTTAACAATCTCTCTTGAGTTGTATTCAAAAGCTCTTCACAGTATAGTAACACTAAAACCAATTACTTAAACATTAAAATTAATAATTAAACTAAAAATATTACAGTTTATTTACTATTATGAATGCATACTGAAGGTAATGAGACGAGAGAAAAAACATGAAAAAGCACCTGTATATGTAGAACTTATATAAACATTGTCATTTGGGAAAACTTTGGAACTACAGACAACAGAAAATGAGATTTGAACATCAGACTTTGTATAAATAAACTGCTATTTCCTCGTCTGTAGATAATCTTAATTCCTGTCAGGGACGATAAGAAAAGAAAGCAGGAGTTTCAAGAAGGATTCCTGAAGTAAAAGCTTGCTTACCATCATGGTGGAAGCTCCTGATCGTATTCGCGCGGCTGGCAGATCTTTCCGAGCCTTTCCCTAAAGAGCCCTTGGGTCTGTTGCTGTTCTGCTCCGCGTTCACCGAGTGCATCGAGTACAAGTCCATCATGTATTGCGGAACCACCGCAGACCTGCTGGGACTCGGTCTGTGTTTGAGTCCAAACATGCTCAGGAGTCGAAGTTCAAACGCGTGTAGGACGTCCTGAGACAGAGAGGACCGGCCGATCTGGGGAACGAGTCCTCTGGAGCCTCCAAAGAACACCTGAGTGACCATCAGAACCATCAGAGCGCAGCCGGAGGAGACCATGATCGCGCTAAACCTGACAGATCAGTGACGAACGAGATCAGATGGGCTCGGGCCAGGAGATGTGACCATATTCCGTGTTTGATCGAGCCATTGTGAGAGTTTGGAGGATCCTTCGTGCATCAAAGCTTAAGAGCCGCTTTACGGAGGAACGCAGACCTGCGCTAGATCCATCTGGATAGGAGAAGCTCCATGAGCCGAAGCCTGTCATAATAGTAGATTTGCGCTCTTGAAATAACGCGATGCGTACTACTAAAAGGTCAAACGGGCGCACACTCCACCTTAAACGCAAGTAAGTTAACTAAACCAAGTGCATTCGCGATCTTCCCCGTGGGTGTACAAGTGCTTCAGATAAAGTCCAGTTTGAACTCCAAAGCGCAGCTGATCTTCTGTTCATGGCACACGAGATGATCAACGCTGTCTGGTGGGGGGGTCTTTACATAAATCTGCTCCTCTTTTATAATTCCCCCTTTCACTTAACTCCATCTTACAGATCACTAAAGCTGTTTATCTGCAGAAAACACTGGGAGCCCGCCTCTTCTTACACATATCCTACCGTCACCGCTGAACAAAGACGATCCGTAGGTGTTGAAACGGAGGGAAGTACGCGTATAAAAGTCCACTTCAGTGACCAAAAGTTTCTTCCTTTGCTAGGAGCGAAACGAGTCACGGCGAGCGTTTGGGTACGTGTGTGTCCTTTACGCGCAGTGCGCAAGTGTGCAACAGCGTCTCTCTCTCTCTCTCTCTCCTTCTCGCTCTCTCTCTCTTCTCGTCTTTATGTTTAACTCTCTGATGTCATAACAGAATTCATCCGGGGTTCATGTGGACATACGCGCCTTTGGGGAGTTCAGAGTATATCTAATTAAATAACAGGGAAAAATATATGGGAAGTTTCTGCTGCGTTTGATTTGCTTTATTAAAGTTAATAAATCATGCTTGGCCATTGCATTTATTTTGGAATTGAATACAATTAATCATTTCTGTATCACTAAGAATATATTTAGATCACAAATGTTAATAAGCAACTTTAAATGAAAAAAGGACGCTCACTACCTAGGGCTCATATTCAGAGCCAGTGCGCCAACTTGTGGCAACAACCGTTAATGTGAAGCAGGAGACCGGGGTTGGTTGACACACTTTTTGTTCCCGCCAATATTTCGTAAGGTTAGGTAAAAGTTCATTTACGTGAAGAAACAAAACTTGAAGCCTATTATATAACTATATATAAACCATATATGTGGGGCATGTCACAAAGGAACCGGTCATCAAAAGAGCTTACATTTTCCAGGATGGAACAAAATGAAAAATGCATTTTTTGCAAATATCATTAATGAGAGACCATTTAAAATACAATAATGTATTCATAACTATCAAATATGTAAATGGCATAATCAACCTAAATGTTGAATA
This sequence comes from Enteromius viviparus, assembly GCA_032353835.1. Lineage (NCBI taxonomy): Eukaryota > Metazoa > Chordata > Actinopteri > Cypriniformes > Cyprinidae > Enteromius > Enteromius viviparus. The sequence continues at coordinate 17,623,284 of JAUCNO010000279.1, read as the reverse complement.
CATTTGATACAGGCTATAATGAAAACCTGGAGTTCCTCTGGGGTTGTCCCAGGTATCACCATTTCACAAAAGTGTTATTTTGATATAAAAATCACACAGATGACATCGCTTGATTTCTTATTTTTCAAAGATTTATGAAAAAGGGTCCATGTTAATTTCACTTTCTTTTCAGAAATAGGCTCTCTTTTAGAAAAAGGCTACATGTGCTCTCTAATCAAAATAAAGCTGTCATTTATATGTACTCATAAAGCCAAAAGGTCATCTAATAATATGGTCTTTAAGTTTAAATGTTTGATAAAAGCATGTTAGCCCTTGACTATATACACAAAAGCCAAGATTTAGTGCATCAAAAATGTTCATTAAAGTGGCCATAAGACAACACATTGCTTTTAGGACTGATTGGTGAAAGGTTTTGATCCACTTTAAATTTTGACTAGTGTAATTTCATATAAAATATTGCTACATTTCTTTAATATCTACCTAAATCTCAGCTACATGCGTTTCGTTTACCAATTTTTATATATTTGCAGTTTTGTTCATTTATTTCAACTTTACTTAGGAGGGCCACATTTAATCTAATTTAAGCCATTTAATTTTTCCTTATAATAAATAACTCGGGGGCAATACATAACTAAAAAACTAACATTTCACTCGTCTAAAATATTAAAACGATGGAAAACATGTTAGAGAAAAGCAAAAATCAATTTATTATACAGTAAAACAAAGTTTATTTTTGTAAGAAATTACAGTTCTTGTGCATCCACAGTTTCCCACTATATCCTCAACCATCCAAGAACCACGATATCATTAAACTACACAACTATATGTTTTAAAAAAGTGAACATGAGTTCATCTGCATCCACACTCATCCACCACCATGTCTTCATAATGTCTCAGAACCACATTATCGTTATTGTCGTAATAGAGCATGGAGATGGGGGACAGTTTGATGGGAACACAGCAGGGCTGAGGCGTCCCTTTAGGATCAAACGAGTGGACCAGTGTCTGCAGGATGGCATGGTTGGTCCCGTTCAAACTTTCACTCAGAGGAAAAGGACACTCTCCGTGGCAGTAATTGGCCAGATAGCCCTGAGGTGCAATGATCCAGTCCTGCCAACCCACGTCTTTGAAGTCAATGTAAAGCCTTCTGGGTTTGCACACGTTACTGGGCGTCACGGGTAAGTAATACGCAGCGCTTCGCTTCCTCCTGGACCTGCATTGAAGAGGATTCAACGACACCACCACCAGAGACGCGTGCAACTCCGGCATTTGAGCAACCTGTGGGTTTTTCACAAAGGCATGCTCCTGAAGCACGTCACTTGAGTGCATCTCAACGTGCATCCCGTAGTTCTTACCTGGTTTTCTCCAGGTTTCGGCCAGTTGGGTCAGATTGACGTGCACAGAAGCGTGCGCACCGGGCCCAAACGACTGAGACAGGAGTAATTTACGACTGGACTCGTGAGTTACCCCTTTCAGAGCGGTCCTCGAAGCCCTGTACAGGTCCACGCTGAAAACATGCAGTCCCAGGTGAGCCAGATCCTGTTTGAACTTCATTTCCAGCTGCGCAAACGAGAGTTGCTCAACATCCTCCAGCACCGACATGTTGAAAAACAGATGCTTTCTCACACAATTAAAGCAGTGGACGGCCGGAGCAGATATCAGACTACCTGTTTGGGGAAAAACAAGCTTTGTGTTATGGTGCAAGTGGGTTATTCCTGTTCGGCAGAACCTTCTGAACTCTGTAAGGTTATAATTTTAAGGCAGGACAGCACAGGTGAACATTAATAGATATTACCATACTTGGTTGATTGATTGCATTAAGAGTTCTGCATACAATTTTACTTACAAAGTTTTTTTTTTCCTATTACTTTATTTCTATGAAAACCTATAGAATAGAGGTAGGAATAAAACTATACATGTTGATTAAGAGTTGCAGAATGAAAGAAAACTAATTTTAAAACTGCCTTTAAAGATATGCATTCTAATACAAATACCTAAGGTTTAGTAATAAAATTAGGTGAACAGTATATAAACAAAGCCCTCTATACAAACTCAGAATCTGTATGAACTTAAAACTATCCATTGTGGTATTTGAAAGGTATTTTAGTGCGTGCTAAATTCACAAGGCCTCACCTTGGTCCTGGATGAACCTGACGATATTTCCCCGGACTCCATACTCGGACACCACGCATGGATCGGTGTCAGATGCAGAGCTCGGTTTGCTGTCCTTCTTAAACATTTTCCACAGTAGAGACGGCACTGGAGCCTGATGGGAAGGTTTCGGACGACTCGAGAGCCCCATCGAAGTTAAAAACAGCTTTTCTTGCACGTTAGCATGTTCTGTGAGTATAAATGTAAGAGAAGACAGAGTCAACGCTAAAAACAAGAAATTGTGAATCACACAGAGCATCATTAACGTGAGCAGCAGAGTCAAACAGAACTCAAAGCACACGCAGAGCCTTATAAACAGCCTCTGATCAGCTTCAGATGAACATCCAGACGAGTGAGGATCCACACCTGAGAGGTGATTGGTGGAGATAACGCTGATGGACTGTGGGGGGCAAATCATTCATGTGCTAATGAATGCCTTTGATGTTTATAGAGGATCTCAGACTGATACACGCTCACCAAGTGCTACATTTAGCCATAGCACCAAAATATATGGTATAGGTATTTTAAGGCGATCAGATTGTGTGTGTTTGACATTTAAACATTCATTCTGACACAATGCAATAATTTAAATAAATACACAGAGAAAATGTGTGTATAAACAATTTTCACAAACAAGTAGCAAAGTAACAAAGACTTAATCTTTAAGTTACAACAAATTAAACTAAGTTTTGGATGAAAAAGCTATGTTAGTACATGCTATGGTACTTAAATGTGATAATGTCATTTATTCATGGTATACATACAAAAACTTGCATTTACCAAAAAAACGAAGAAAGAAAAAAGAAAAAAAAACATTCATTTGAAAAAGAAAAATAAGAGAAAGAGAGAGACTAAATGTAACTTTTTAAACATTGATGGTTACTCATTTGTGAGTTATTGTATTTAATTTAATAATCAACTCCTAAAATCCTTAACCTAAAAAAGGGACAAAAATCAGTCAACAGTCGTAATACAGTAAGAGTATAAAGCTGTAAAATGAATGTAAGAATTTCAACTAAAGAAATATTTGTATTTTTATAATCTCTGCTTTTGATTGTAGACAATTCTGCGCACAATATGAGACATCTCTACTGAAATACTAAAGGAAATATTAAAAATATCAGTCTTGGCCGTGTGGGATTATCCTCTGTTCTGATTCAGCTGTGAATGTTTTGGTGTGAAGCTGGATTTCTTGAGTTCATGTTCTTCATCAGACACATTCCTATGGTCAAGAAAAGACTCTGACGAGACACAATGGATTGATGCATCAGGCCGTTACTGATAACAGGTTCCTGGCTGAACTCTGCATTCCAGCTGTTAAACTCCACCGAGTGAAAAATGGAGAGAAGCCGCTGTAAACAGACCCTGGGGAACACCGTTTTGGAGTCGACAATATATATATATAATTAAAATATTCCAAAATAAATAACATATATTTACAAAAATAGATGGATAAATAAATAAATAAATAAATGTATATGGGAATAATGGAATATATGAATTATGTAACACATTAAATGTTAAATATTAAATATAAAATAAAAAATATATAAATTATATGAAAAATAATAAACAATGTATTGTATTAAATTACAATAAAAACCCAAAATAAACTTCTTAAAACAAAGACAATGATTAATAATAATAATAATAATAAACAAACCATATATTTAAAATAATTTTATATATATATATGTAGTAAATGAAATGAAGTTTTGTAAACTGACAGTATATTTTTATATAAATATTTATACTAAAATATATGCACTAAATAAAATATGTTCAATATTTATATAATATTAATGATAATAATACAAGTTGCTGCTTACCTTTTGAAAAACGTTTGCACACCTGATCTCAGAATCTCCGAACAAAAGACAAAAAAGCTGCAATTGTTAAAAGCACATATATGCTAAATAGATGACATGCAAAATGCTAATACTGGAGAGACAGTTACTGGTGCGGTGTGAGGTTACAGCACGAGCATTGTCACTGAAACACAATATTCTGTGTGGTCTAGTCAGGATATGAAATACGGCCGTTTGAATAACATGACATTGTGTTCACCCCGTCATTCATCACAAACACACGTTGTGCTCTGAGGTTTCCCTCCTGATCTTCAGTTTCACACACACACACATTATTCCTCGAAGTGATGTGAGCTTACAACCGTCATGATGTTTTTCAAACCTCACGTTTCACTTAATATGAAAATATATTCTGTGTAATGGGGAATTTGACTGAATTAAGCCACAAAGAGCTCATTTTTCACTGTTTACCTTCCACTTTAAATTATGAGCGTCACACAAAGTATGAATTATACCTCATAATATCCGTGAATAAGATATTTTTGTGCCTCTGTATATATACTGTATTGTCATTCAAATATTTTTTATAGTTCATATTTTAAATGAGATTTTATTTTTAGATCATCTTCATTTTAGTTAAAATACATTTATATAAGTTTCTTTTTATATGTCCATATAGTTTTTAATTAGTTTTAGACCTTTAAATTAAACTAAAAAAAGTATTTATACTAAAAAGTATTTCACTAATAAAATGACCAAATTGGTTTAATGCAGATTATATTATATTAATATTATTTTTTGATTTAATATAATTTTACAATAAGAACTGTGATATTTGAATATATCTATAAATATAAGTCAATATATACATACATTTCATAGGGTTTCAAATTAGCCCTTTAAAAATGTGTCTTGCAGTTCATTCGTAGAATGATTATAATAGTTGATGTTAAGAAATAACTACAGCTTTACTGCATACTGTTACGCTACTGACTTCACACTGGTTATGTTTAAAATGAAAACTACAATATATACTGTATCAATATAACTGTGTACTTAAAATCTCTCAAATAAATAGCACGTTATTTTTGACCAATTCAATAAGAAAAAGAGCAAAAAGTGCATGCTGCATTCACTATTTAGCCAGTATGCATTTTTCTTCCTGCACTATCCTTCCAATGTCAGTCTGATGAATAAAATAGAAACATGTCGACATTTTTTATATCTTTCCTGACTTATTATGTTGCCACAGTTTTATACAAAATATGATTACTGGGTTACTCCTTACTTGCAAAAACAGTAATTAGTATGGCATTCTGAACATACAGTACCCAGTGTCTTCAATGAGATATTAGTGTGTATCTCTATTACTAACCACCATATGTGAACCAGACCTGCAATGAAAGTAAATAAAGACATCAGCTCAGTAAAATGACAGTATAAATAAGTATTGGTCATGCAGAGTGCTACAACACTGCAGTATTGAATGCACGCACATAAATGCTCAGAGCTGAAGAGAATCAACACGAAGAAGCTTCACACCGCTATCTTTGGTTTGGATGTTTCTGAATGCTTTTATGGTTTACAGAGACGACTCTTCGTCAGACTTTGCCCCACATGCTCGGGGAATATTCATCTTTACCGTGTCTGTCTCCTTCATGAGCACTTCCCCTAATTACAGACCGAAGCTCTTCTAGACGTTACATCAATGCCACAAACAATCATCTGCTGTCTGGCCCCTCGCTGGGTCATCTGTGAGGCGGATGAAGAAGATAACAACCTTTATCACTGCTAAACACATCAGTTACACAGATCATGATGTAGCGTTTAGCTGACCGGTGGAAGACGGCAATGGGCGGTTGCTGGAAAGACCCAAAATCATTCCTAATCATTCCCAGTTTTGATGCGATGAAGCTACACATTGGCATGTTTTGCAATTAATGCAAATACACACACTCTCGGAAATAAAGCTTTCACTGGGGTGGTACTTTTTGTACCTATTAGCTTCAAATATGTACACTTTAAGTACTACCTTTAAGGTACCAAAATGACCCTTTTGGTACAAACATGCCTTTTAAAAAGCTACCGCCCCAGCGACAGCTTTTGTACCTTAATCATAGTTTCTTTACATTTGACAGTATTTTACAGTAAAATCACTTGCAATGCAATTTTAAAGGAATGGTTCGTTCAATTCATGTAGATTCATTCTCGCCCTCAGACCTTTCAAGATGTACATGAGTTTGTTTCTTCATCAAATTTGAAGAAATGTAGCGCTGCATTACTGTATCAGCAATGGATGCTTTGCAGTGAATGGGTGCCGTCAGAAGGAGGGTACATTCATCACGATAATCCACAGCACTCCAGTCCATCAGTTAATGTCTTGTAAAGAGAAAAGCTGTGTGTTTGTAAGAAACAAATCCATCATCAAGAGATTTTTACCGTAAAACGGTAACTTCTGGCTAAAATACAAGTCTATAATACAAAATAAGGCTTCCTTCAGTGAAAATGTCTGAATCAGGAAAGAAATCTGCACAGATCAAACCAAACAAAACCAAAACAGCTTTAAACAAAAATGTGGCTGACAACAACAGATAGACTTTTTCACTGAAGGTTGTTATTATGGACTGGAAGCAAGTTTCAGGATAAACCCTTCTTGATGGATACGTTTCTTACAAATATGCAACTTTTGTCTTCTCCTGATGTTAACTAATGGACTGAAGTGCTGTGGATTATTATGGTGATGTTTGTATCAACAAAGATATAGTTTTGTTTATCATCTCGAACCATCTTGAGTCTCACATGGTGTATGCCTCAAAGGTAATAAAGTAGGTTTGTTGTGCTGAAAGCTGGTCTGACAGGATTTACACTGCATTTATCAATAATGCAGTGATTAAAAGGAAGTGTTGAAAAGCAGCAATTATCACTTTTTCTACGAGCGGCCTGCTGAACGTCATCTGTGTTTCCACTGGCTGTGTGTCTTTGGGTGACTCGGACCACCACACACACCATTAACAATGTGCAGGATCCCATCCATCATACATTTTGACAAAAACCTTCCGCACCATCTTCATTTCACTCTGACACCGGAGGCCTGAAACCCTCACAAAGAGCTGCTCAACATATGCCATGTTATGATGAATGCCGTCTTTGTCCGTAAACCCTAAAGACAAACATCTTATTGTTTGAAATAAAAGGTGAAAAGTTGTAAAGTAAAGATAACACTGTTGACCTACACATCTCTACCTGCCGTGTATGCAGTAATTCTGTCATAACTGTTAGCTGAGTGGAAATTGAGTGAATAATGAAACGTCTTTCTGTAGCTCAAACAATGCAAATATCATGGGTTTGATTCCCAGGAAATTATCAAAACTTTCTAAATGAGAATTATTGTGCATGGAGATATTTTGTTTTTCTTTAAACACAAATAACTGAAACCTGAGCCAAATGTGTAAAAAAAAAAAGTATAAAATTTACAGTAAAAAAATATGGAAACAATATTTTAGGTTTTACAATTTTAAGTTAAATTTACGGTTAAATACCGTAATTTTATTAACTAATATAATATCAATATTCCAGCCTATTAAAGTAGTGAAATCTGTTTTGTAGCTTTGAAATACACTAATAAGCACCAAATACAGGTGATGATGAGAAAGTCACATGATGAACCAAAGCCCATCACAAGCAGCTTTTAAATATAAACATAACTAGAAAGGTGCTCAGTGTCATTCACACAGACACTAAACACCATCATCATATATATAATATATATAATAAACATTCATTTAACAACATTACATGTAACATACAACCCTAATAAACAGAACTGATACAAAAAACTAAGAAGCAACTGAGTAATTTCAAAGAAAAACAAAATGTAAACAAAATTAAAAATGCAATGCAGGGAATTCTTGGAATGTCAGTTTATGGGGTTTTCCTGTAAATTTACATTTAACAGGCTTTTTACCGTTAATAATCACGGTTATTTTTTCACACAGTATTATCAAACAGTGGCAAGGTAATGGGTTTGATTTCCAGGAAAAACATTAAACTGATCAAATGTACATCCTCAATGCAATCCAAGTCAATGCAAATATAACATCTTTATCATAACTTCATGTTTAATGAAAAACAAATGCTGTGGTCGATGTAAAATTTTCAGTAACTCTCTGAACAAATTAATAGCAACGCATGGCAAAAGGTGTGCTGCTTTGCACTGCAGCAAGGTCATGAACACATTTTACAACTACATGCATAAACAGAAATGATTTATTGAAATTTGCTGCTTAACGCAAAACTGGGAACAATTTACCTTCCTGCCGCTCAGACAATGGCATGGTTTGATTCGCTGCAAATTCTGCAAATGCATGAATGCAAATATAATTTCATGTTCATTGTAATCAAAATTTGATGTTTAACCACCCGCTTCGGATGTTATCACTCGACTGAATGGGTCGTTATCAGTCGTTATCATTCCATTCATATGGGTCAGTAGGAGCCTGCTGCACCTACTGGTGTTATCATCAATCCATCGTTTTTTTGGTCACACTGTACGGCAATTATACTGTTTTTGTATCATAGTAAAGGGTAGGTTTAAGGTTATATATCATATAACTAATGTTCACAAACACAACTTAATAATGCATTAGTAAATGCTTAAATTAACATCACGATTAATTGATTCTGTGGAGGTTTTGTTGATTCTTAGTTTATGTTAACTAATGTTTACCAATAAACCTTATTGTAAAGTTTTACTATTCTTCTGGATTTTTGGCTTTGTTAAACTTTGGTTGTTTGAGTGTCTTTCTCATCACTGTAACTATTGCAAATGTACAGTAAGCATTTTTTCCTTCACAAACTCGATGAAGATCTTTCTGGTTGTTAGTATTGTGGGTTTTATTTCAGCACACTGGCACAGACGGCGGACCCCGGCCGCAGCTGTCAATGTGTGTGACATTGATCTCTGTGGCTTGAGTTCGGCCTGACCAGCGGAAAGTTTGTGGATTTCTGTACAGCTTCCATTTATAGTTTTCCACCAGGAGTTCAGCTTTTCTACCACAACAGCTTCAGCTTTTGAATCTGGGTTATTAGCTATAAACCTTTTATAAAACTGATTCAGATTAGGGATAAAGGAAGTATACTGTCTGTAGTATGATACATGGTTATTTACTTCACATCTCTGTGATCTTCTGGTCTCTAGATGTGGCTCAGGTCCTTTAATGTGGGTTTCAGGGCTATTACCGGTTATTTGTTCAGATATACAAAAACTAAAAGCCATTAAAACATACACACACACACACACACACTCTCTCTCTCTCTTACACACACATACACTTTTGGTACCTGAAATTATAAATGTTGACTAAATGCAACAGAAAAAAAATTATACTGTATTTTAGCCACATTTCTCTTTTATTAAACTCAAGTAAAGTAATTGCAACAAAATGAAAAATGATTATGTACATACAGTATATATTCATATACAATTAGAATTCATTATACCTGATTTATTGAAGTATTAAAACAACAAATTAAATTAATAGACATCTTAAACTAAACCTAAAATAAAAAAGAACTAAAAATATTAATAAAAAATTAAGTAACAGAATATCAAAGGAACTCAAATGTGTTATATATATACACTAAAAATACTTACTATATATATACTGTATATAAACATTTTAATTAATAATATTATATTAAATATTATAAATATTAAATATTATACTTAATATTAAAATGTATATCATAGATTTTAATGAATAATTATTATATTAAATATTTAAAAAACTAAACATTTAAGTAAGAAAAATAACAAAAACACAATTAATAAAACTTTAACTAAAATACAATAATTATATATATATATTAAAAGTTTGAATAGTTTAATAGTATACGGTCCAGCAGGTAAGAATGGTATAACACACACACAATTTGATGATTCATTCATGTCTTGATCCCAAAAAGCTGCAGGTTGAATCACACATCAAAGTTTAACACTTCATCTTAGAGGCCTGATCCCATCACTAACATTAAGTATGAGTAACAGATATAGAGATGCTTGCCTTAGGACACAAATGAGCAGCTCAAGCTCTGTTCTTCTCATTAAAGCGGACAGATGTTTTTCTGCGGTCTCTTTTGGGTAGGAAATGATTACAGATGATTGTGGCTACTGCTAAGAGTATCACAGTGTGTGAATTTGTCAAACATTTGCATCGGTAAAACTGGAATTTCCTGCTCTTAGAGGAAAAATAAGCAAGATTTAATGTCATTCAAGCATGCATCGAGCCCATAATGCACTGCAGTGTCCTAAAATGACATACAGTTAAAAAAGAGATCATCTCAGTTTTATAATTTCTCACCATAAACCACTTCCCCTTTCTGGATAAACTGCATACAGTATCTTTTTATGTGCAGTTAAGTTAGAATACAATAAACAAAGAAACAAATCAAATATAGACACTATTCAGTTTTTTGTTGTTAAATTACAGGTGAAAATAGAGGTGAAAAAATATACATCCAGAAAATATGTTTCAATCGTATTTTAATTATTTGCACTGATAATGTTGTTTTGCATTATAACGTGATTAGAGTATATTAAACTTATACAGCACAACATCTTTTACAGGTAAAATATATTATTTATATTGACTCTACAAGTCCATTTTGTGTGTGTTTTGTATATGTTAAGTATACTTTAAGTAAGGGATAATGTACAGGCAGCCGGTAGTTATCGCAGGAATAAGCCCCGACAGTGTGATCAGGACCCGGCGAGAAGCGGAGGGTCTTGTATCACGCTGAATAGGCTTATTTCGCGATAACTACTGGCTGCCTGTATATTATCCCGCTTATTACACGGCTACTTGCCAGATGATAAAAAAAACTGAACATGAATATTAATTTGAAACATTTTATTGGCGTATTTGTTTTAAATGAACATTTTCATCCTTCCGCGAAACGATATAGTACCACGTG
>JAUCNO010000279.1:17547033-17570867 GCA_032353835.1 Enteromius viviparus | reverse complement strand
CGCTTACCTTTGACAACCGGAAATATGGACCCAAAAAGGTGAAGTCGGACGTGACGCATGACGGACAACAGCCAATCGGCCCTTATATTGCAGGTACTGGTTGCTGATAGGTGAATCTTGCTGTCAGTCCCCTAATCTCATTACATGAGCATTAGTAAGTACATGTCATGTGAAGTCTTTCATTCATACTTGTCACCAGAGGGCGCTGACAGAAGCTATAGCAGTTGTGGCTAGAAGAGATACATTTCCAACCAGAAATTAACACTGACATTAATTTTCTACCGATTTATTTTATGAACACCCAACCATCTCTAACCCTACCCTTTACAATAATACAGTGTGACAAATTACACTGTTTATGTGTGCATGCCCGGAAGCACCATATGTAGCCCTTCTAGCCTTAACTGAGTGATAAAAAAATTGTCAAAATGCAACAGGGGTAGGGAACCTTTTTTCTATCAAGTGCCATTTACATTTTTGTAACCTCGTTTAAGGGCGTATTAAATGATTGCACATATATATGTCACTAACCTCTCTAATGCGATGCTTGGAACTGCTTCTTTGGCAAGGCATCTAATGTCAGATGGCACTGATGACGATGCTGCTCGCAGCTGGTTTTCCAAGTTTTGGTCAGTCAGTCTTGAGAGGAATCGATTCAGTTTTGAAAAGAACTGCTCACAGCAGTAGGTCGTCCCAAACTTCAGTTCATGTCTCCTCAGAATGGGAAAATCCTCAGAACGTACATTCAGTTTCTAAAACTCAAGCAGCGGGAGGTTGTTGTACTTTGCTTTGGAGCTCAATTATTTTGTGTTGTCAGACACTTCAGATGGCTCCACATTAAATGGCGTAGCAAATATCTTCAGTTCATTTTGTTTGCTTTTCATGTCCTGAAACCTCTCACCAAACGCATACAGCAGTTCTCCACACTCACTGGCATACTCCGCTGTCATAGCAGGCTTTTGTTCTTGTAGAGAAGGAAAATGCACAGTGCTGCCCATTTCCAGTTGCAATATCCACAGCTTTAATTTCGCCTCAAATGATTTCACATTTGAAAACTGAAAGCTAAGAAGCTGGTTTGGACCTAGGAGCTTGATGTTCAGCTCTGACAGGTGCTTGGTTATGTCTACCATAAATGTCAAATCGCAGAGCCACGTTCCCCACCCCTGAAATAAAACTTTAATAAATTATAAAAGTAAATAAATTTGAATTAAATTGTATTAGCTATAAATTACAATTATATCCCTATGGCTTTGAATTTATTATTATAGTGTGATTTGATTTTATGGTTTCAAGCATTCAGAAATCACACAAAATAAAATTAAGCAGTTTTACTATGATATAACCATGGTTCATTTTGGGAAGGGTTGTGATGTCTATGTTTTTGTAAAAGAAATTAAATGAAATAGGCTGTAGCATTTAGTGCAAAAATGTTTGGTCGATATTAAACAGATTTGATCAGCCCTTTGGTGCCCTCTGCAGGCAGTTGTAGACTCATTCTGTAATTGCGGATATCCATTTGGTGTCTCCTGTTACCTAGGTAGCCTTACAGTGGAGATAATAGAGTAACAGAGTTGATATTTTTATTTATTTTTTTTAAACTCCACTTGCCGCATAAATTCTAAGAAAACATGACGCTAATGAAAACGTGAGTTTTTAGATTAAAATATTTTCTCAGAGAGCGCACACATACTTTTCAGTGGTCTATGTTTAATAAAAAATGTTGTCCGTTCTATGAATTTGGTGAAGTTTTCTTTGGTTGCTTTATTTAATTGTATACTCTGTTGTGAATATAAAGAGACTAGGGGTATGATTTTGTTTCTTTCTTGAATTTCTTTTGTATGATTTTTCATAGTCAATGAAAGTTCTCAGTTTTCTTCTGAGGTAAAATCTCGAATATCCTCTGCTCTTCAGAGCTTTAAACAGAATCCGTACTGCGGATCTAAACTCCGTTTCCTGTGAGCATATTCTGTGAAATCTGAGGAGCTGTGATTTAAGAATACCTCTAACAGTGTGCTTGGGAGCTGGCTCTGTGTAAAAGTGAGTGGGTATCTGTAGGTTTAAAACATACTTTATAATCCAATTGGTTATTTTTTACAAATCTAGGTCCTTTTGTAAGTGATTACATCTAAAAAATTAATGGAGTGGGTGTCAATTTCGTATTTGATTTTTATGGATTTCTGATGTTTATTTAAGTGTTCAGCAAACAAAGCAAACTCTTCTGTACCGTACGTCCAAATCCCCCAGATATCATCAAGAAATCTGAAGTACGAAAAAGGTTTTAAATGAAAGGTGGACAATGCAGTCTGTTCCCATTGGGCCATAAAAACATTTGCGTAGGATGGTGCAAATCTTTTCCCATCGCGTGCCCTTGGTTTGGAAGAAATACTCAGCTAAAAACGAGTTTAATTCTAAGTTAATCTCTAATAATCTTAAAATGAATTCATCTGGTCCTTTAGGATCTGGGTATTTTTTCATGAATTCTTTAACTGCTGTCATACCAGCTTCTGTTTCTATGTTTGTGTACAGACTGTCAACGAGTCAGGGGGAAGCACAAGGTTCTTTGTTTTCGTGATGAAATCATACGTGTCCTTGAGATAACTATCATGTCGTGTAGATATAGGATTTAAAAAGTGTTCTATGTATTCTGCTGTGTAGTATGCTTCACTGTCACAATCAGACACTATAGGTTTTCCTGGGGGTATCTTAAAGGGTACACTCCATTTCTCTGGTTCCTTATGGATTTTAGGTAACAGGTAAAATCTTCTAGGTCTAGGTGTGCTGGATCCGGACAAATAATGCTTCTGTTTCCCACTGATGACTCTCTTCTCATGCATCTCCTCCAAGATTTCTCGTACTTCGATCATTGTTTAGATTGGTTCTGCGAGTGGGCGATTAGTGTTCTGTCACCGCAACTGTCTTTGAGTGCTTGTTTCTCATTTTGGTTTAAATTTGGTTTTACCTGGGTGCCCCAATTAAGGTGTTGATATGCATACCAGTCTGCCCTCACGAGGGATGTGATTGGTGGGGGCAGGCTGGAAAGGGTCGGTGTCCAATCAGATTTAAGTGTAAATGGAATTTTCTTCTTTTTGATTTTCTTGCCCTCGAAAAACGTTTCTAATTTAATGTATGGTATGATAAGTCTGTAACCCCTGTAAATAATTCTAATTCTAGTTAATGTTGCTTGCTGCTCAGTAAGGACCGATTGATTATGAGTTTATCGTGACTATTTATTGGGTTGATGATGTTCCCTGCTGTTGTAGTGGTCCAGTGTATCTTGTCACTCTCCACTTGGAACTGGGCAGCGGGCAACTCTGGGAGGAAGTTCAAGTTGTTTTTAAAGTATGTATTAATCTTTTTGATAGGGTTAATTTCATCCCTCGGAAGCAGATCACAGTAATTAACTACAGGCACCATCCCTTCGGTGTGTGGGAATCTTGTTCTGGCTACTCTGTAAGCCCTCTGGATTTCCTTATTCGTGGATGTAAAACATCTTTGTGATCTGTTGTTAATACCAAATGAGAGCAACAGTATTTCTGGTTCCAGCGCTACGGTGGCCTTCTCCAAAAGGTTACCTGCATGTTGGAATTTGGCTCCTGGAAAACTGTAAATCTGTGATATTAAAGGCTGGGAAATACAAATGTAAATGAAAAAAAAAGTTAATGAGAGATACTGTTGTCACGTGGAGTATAGAGCAGATGAAGGAGCACGAGAAGTCAGAAGTTAAAATGTAAAACAAAAGACTTTTTAATAAAGAAAACAAAAACGTGGAGCAGTATCCATAAACTACAAACAGTCACCAAAAGCACATGTAACGTTATTGAACGACGAACTAAGACTAACAGAGGGAAACTTATGTAGGAGAGACAGATAATTACAGATAATTAACAAGACACACCTGAACTGAATACATAATTAACAGAAACTGGGTCACAAAGCACATGGACAAACAAAGAGCACATGGGGAAAGACAAAACACAATCACATGACAAAGGAAATCAAAACACTAGAAATGAACACAAAGAAACTAAAACAAACCAAGAATGTTACAATATATTTATTTTAAATCAAGTAATACATTTGTATGGCTTTACATGTACAAAATAAAAACAGTAAAATGTTGAAATATTTTTTACTGTTTTCTATTTAATTTCAATACGAAAATATTTAAAAATGTAATTTATTCCTGTGATTTCAAAGCTGAATTAAATTTTTTTATACCATCATTACTCGTCACTCCAGTCTGCTGCTGTAGAAACATGATGTTCAACGTATAAGGTTACAAAAGCTTTTTATTCCAGGTGAATGCAGATCTTTGAGTCTTTCATCAAAGAATCTTGAAAAATTTTACTCACGTTTTTAAAACATTGATAGTAACAACAATGACAACAACAACAACAATAATAATAATCAGAAATGTTTCTTGAGCAGCAAATCAGCATATTAGAAGGATGAAGAATGCTGAAAATTTGAGCTCTGATCACAGAAATAAATGATATTTTTTAAATATATTAAAATAGAAAGCAGTTATTTTAAATAGTAAATGTAAAACAGTAAAATATTTCACAGTGTTATTATTGCCGTTATTTGGATTATTTGGAATTCACTAATCTACTGCTTTGCTAAAGGATGCTCATACGGTCTTGCATTTTTGCATATAGGCCTACTGTAAAACCACATTTTTCAGCTCCTGTTTGTCAGTTCATCTGAGAAGAACAGCAGACTGAATCTCTCCTGCATGACGAGCAGAATCTCGTTCATCAACATGCTGGTGGATTTAAGAAAAATATCTTATCATCTGATAACACTTGATTCAGTCAAACAAATCACTGCACGAGATCACTGCTGAAGACATAGAATGCAACCATATTGCTTTTAAATAAGATTTTACCCATGGTAAACCCCCCAAAAAAAAGCATAATTAAATTTGGAGGAAAATCTGTTGCCTTCATTATTACTTTTTTCTAAACCAGACCGTTTGGTAACACGAGTTGCGACATGACATTGCGTTGCCTCAGGAGTGTTTCTCCGTTTGACCACAGAGATCAGATTTAATACTTTTAAAGTTAATTTAGGGTTATGACATTTTCAACATATTCCAAGAAGTGTACTATATGCAAATTAAAGAAATGGTTCAGACAAGCATGAAAATGTGCTGAAATGTGCTCACCCTCAGGCCATCCAACATTAGGATGAGTTTGTTTCTTCATCAGATCTGGAGAAATGCGTTAGTGTCTCAGCAATGGATGCGAATGGATGCCATCAGAATGAGAGTCTGATAAAAACATCGGAATTATTCACAGCACTCCAGTACATTGGTTAACATTTGGAGAAGGCCAAAGATCAAACTAATCCAGCAAGATATTTTTTCTATAATCAATAAGAGCTCTTCCTCCAGTGAAAAAGTCCATCTCATGTTGTCTCTCACATCAAAATCCAGCCACATATTTATTTTCAACTGTTTTGGATTCTGCAGATTTCAGACCAGACCCCTTTTCACTACTAGAGGAAGCCTTATTATGTTTTATTTGAGTTAATAACATCTAAATGTTGAATTAGTTTCAGCTTCTGTCTTCTCCAGATGTTAACTTATTGTGATGTTTTTATCAGACTTTCATTCAGACATTTCTCCAAATCTGATGAAGAAACTGTTTTGCATACTCCAGCACATTCGCAGTACTCCAGGAATGTTTGGATAGGCGTTAAGCCACGCCCCTCGCGCTCAGCGGGCGTGGTCAGCACATGTGTCAGCAGCAGCAAGAGTCAATCCGACAATCTCACCCTCATCCGCCCGGAATACTTCAAACTATCAGGAGACGGACGGGATGAGTGTCCTCGCATCAGTCCTCCTCTTCATCACATCATAAAGGACACTCGTCTAATCACAGGTATGGCAAATTAATATGTAACGTCTTAAAGATGCCGCTTTCATCCTAAAAACGCAGTAAAACCTAGTTTAAGACAAAAATCTGAAGTATTACCTTAGTAGTGTCCTAAATAAACATCGTGAATATGGCGCTGGGGAGGAAAATCGCCATGTTTTGGCAAAACAGCAGAGGTTTTGTTATTATTTGCTTGTTTATTGATTCCAATATGGAAACAATGTTGCATTCGTGATATAAAGCAGTGTCATGAGCGCGTTTGTTTGTGTCAGCAGGCGCACATATAGACTGAGGCTGTAGAGATGTTGTTTGTCTCAGATCGTGTGGGTGTACTGCGACAGTGTGGGCGATATATTCAGGAGATGGACAAGCTTTCTGAAGTCTCTCAGTCAGTGCTGGAGCTGAAGAGTCTTAATGTGAAGCAGATGTTGTGCTGAAATGTCTGTAAAAACACTCAGTCAGATAGATTTGATCTGTATAATAACCCATGGATCCACAGAAGAGACATTATCAAGTGTTTAGGACCTAATGCATAAAAAACAACAAAAGAAAACACATTGAACAATTG
This sequence comes from Enteromius viviparus, assembly GCA_032353835.1. NCBI lineage: Eukaryota > Metazoa > Chordata > Actinopteri > Cypriniformes > Cyprinidae > Enteromius > Enteromius viviparus. The sequence goes on along the minus strand of JAUCNO010000279.1, from coordinate 17,564,420 downwards.
TTCTTAGGTTACATAGTCTTTGTTTTATTGTACTTTGGTAGTCATTTATTATTTTTGAGGGACATGTTTACAGTACATTAATCTAACAGTGTAAAAGCCTCACAGTCTGTAATTCTGATTCTCTAATTCTTTTGGACATGGATGAGTAACACCACATTATTAGAGTTTTACTGTAGTAATGTGATTTTTTTTTGTCCCTGTAACTACAGTTCAGTGCCCCCGAAATAGCAATACAATAGGAATATTAAAGGAAAATATGTTTTTTGGAACATTATTTTTATGACAATTCTATTCCCAAGAAAGATGATTCCAAAAATAGCAATGCAGTGTGATTTTTAAAATTCAAAATCTTTAAAATCATTACTAAAGGAAAATTGTGACAATCATGACAATTGTATCCCCAAAAAATTAATGCAATTGATTTTTAACTAAAAATAAAAAATTCAAAAATAGCTTAAAAACCTTTCACAATTTGTCACTTTTTTGACACTGGTGAATAACACCATGCTGTTGCAGTTTTATTATTTTAATGGGGTAATTTGTTAGTAACAGGTCATTTAATGATTGATTTTCAGTGTAGTCAGGCGTGTCTGCTTACTCAGTAAAAGCAAGTATGGGCTTATGGGTATATATATATATAATGATATTTATGAGCAAGAGGCTTAGAAAGCTGCATCTCGTGATGCATTGTGTTTTTTGCTATTAAACTGGTTTTGTTGCTCTGAATAATCCTCTTGGTTCCTGTTGATGATAATAATAAAGTGAGAGGTTGGCTAGATTGAATAATGCATCCAGTCGTTAGAAACAAAAGTGCATTGCTCTCATGCTGTTATCATTCTGGCACGATCCATGTCGTTTTATGTAAGTGGTTATTAAACGCCCTATTTACATTTCACAGGAAACGGCTGCTGCTTGTCCCGTTAGATTGTGTCATGTAAGCGTGACAGTCAGAAATGTGATAAATTCACACTATTTCTAGGGATGCTCTTAATAAGTGGCACATTCCAGTGAAGTGAGCGAGCAAGTGTTTGTGTGAAATCTCTGGACTTATATGGCTTGCTTTCAGCCGAACATCTTCTTGACTTTCGTGTTTGCAGGTTTGTGACGAGCACACGTGGTTGTATTGTTCATATGTGGGTTATCATCACCCGTGAGAGCGTCTGACCTCGCAGAGGAGCTTTATCAAGGTCAGCACGGAGAAGACGCCTCACTAGTATCTGTGCTGTTATAGTCTAATAATCTGGGGACTTTCTTGATGCTTTTCTGAAAAAATTATGAAATAAAATAGCAGTGCGAATGGATTTTTAAAGATTATTAAAATTATTATTACAGGAAGATGTTTGTTTTTTCGGACATAATTTTTCAGTCAATTCCACTCCAGAAATGCAATGCTTTTTTATTTGTAAATTAAAATGATTATTAAAGTAAAACATGTTTTTTGTGACATTATTTTCATGATAATTGCACCCCGCCGCACAAAAAAAAAGAAAAAAACCCTAACACAAATATGAAAACGTGAGAATATTAATCGTAATAATATCAACATACATTTTTTTAATACCGTTCCATCCAAAAATAAATAAATAAATTAGATAAATAAATTATAAAAAGCATCGCAATGCAATTTTTAAGGTTAAAAAGATTATTAAAGGATTTGTTTTTCACTCATTTATTGATCATTGATTCCACAAATGCACTGCAATACGATTTCTACAGTAAAAATAGTTTTTAATTTAAATGATTAAAGGAAAATGTCTAATTATTTGCTTGACAATTCTATCCCTTAGAAAAGATTTATTTTTACATTATTTTCTTGCATATTCCCTTCCAAAAGTGCTATCCAATGTGATTTTCATAGTCAAAAATGATTAAAGGAAAATGTGCTTTTTTCACGTGATTTGAAATAATTATTAAAAGAACACGTGTCACAGTTGCATTCCCAGAAAAACACCCTGCAGTGGGATTTGTTTTTTTTTTATGTACAGAAGAGAAATGAAAGTTGGCATGACCATCATCTATGCTTCAGCATATGATAGTTCCCTGTATATATTTGCTTGATTTGGGCTCAAAATATGTTTTTTGTTACTGAGAAAAGCAGAAGCACTGGGTCGTATTGTTCTGTGAGTTTCCCTTCACGTGAAAGTGTTTCCTTCCTGACCCCAGCGTGCTGAAGACATTGGAGGGTCTGTGTGAGGGACATTCCTGGCATTCACACTCAGATTCATTCTCACATGAACGTTTGCGCAATTCCTTCTCTAAACTGCAGAAAGGGAGTGTTTTTGTCTTATCTGACTGAACATAAGAGCATGACCAGAATTTCACCAGATTGTCTGTCCGTGCAGATCAGTATCGGCTGTAGATGTGCTTCAGTATGTCATACAAGAGCTTCTCTGGGGATTTCTTGTCCTTATATTGAGTGGCATCCAGAGACGAAACAAGCCCAAATATGCCCAGCTTTCCCCAAGCCTAACTTCTCAAATACCTTTTCTATCCACCTTCTATCCACAAGAAAAAAAGCACTAATAGGAAAACGTCAGAATATTAATAATAATGATAATAAATTAAACGTTTTTTTTAATTCATAAATAAATAAATCAATAAATAATAATAGTAATAAAGCATTGCAATGGAATTTTTTTTAAGTTAAAATGATTAGAAAAAGTTTTTTGTGATACTATTTTCTTGATAACTCTCTGATAATAATCTAAAAAATAGCAATGCAATGTTACAGTGATTATTAAAGGAAAATGTGTGTTTTGTTAAAATGTGAATTTATTCAAATATTTTTGTGGCATTTTTGTGACATTTTCATCAGGAAAAATAAAGGTAAAATGTTCAAATGATTATTAAAGGATTTATAAATATATTCCCCTCCAAAAGTGCACTGCAAAATGATTTTTAAAAAATGTAGATGCACTTTGTAGGAACTTTTCCAGGGATTTCTTGTCTTTATATTGAGTATCTGGTGTCCAGAGATGAAACAAGCCCAAATATGCCCAACTTTCCCCGAGCCAAACCTCTAAAATATCCTTTTCTCTCAAGCTAAATAAAGCCTATGTCTGACTTTCCCTCGGCCAAAACAAACTAAATCTGGTGCCAAAGACGCTCTGGCACTTTTGTTGAGCTTCGATGTGGCATAAAAGCTCTTTTGTCGGCGGTAAATCCCCGCAGGACGTCCCTCTTTGGCTGATAGGACTGATTCCAGCAGCAGGCTGGTTTGTTTTGTGTAAGATAATCAGATATGAAGTGAAGATGGTGTCGAATCAGCAGATGTACAATACACATGCTTTTTACTCACTGACTTTTCCAAATAATCTTTCAAGCATATGATTTATAAAAGAAGCAGAGCAGAGATTAATACTGTGTGAATATGTGTTAAACTGTAATTGATCAAATCTGAATTTTCTGCATCATTTCATCACTCTTCAGTGTCACGATCCGGTTCAGAAATCAGGATTTGCAATTTCTAATTATTAGTTTATGGTAACTGTCATACATTTTTAAAGGATTCACATATTAATAGTTCAAAAGAACAGCATTTATTTTGAAATATGAATATTTTGTAATGTTATAAATGCCTTAACCATCAGTTTTGATTGATTTAAAGTGTCCTTGATGAGTAAAACATATACAAATGCATATACATATCTTACTTTTCAATGATGTTACACATGAAAGTGCATAAACCAAATGATGTCTTCAGTGTCACATGGTCTTTAAAATCATTCTAATACACTCCAGCTTCAATTGAAGTGATGCAGAATTACATTTTTCCATCCAAAAGCGTTGCGTTAAGTATATTTGTCTGTGCATTAACCTCTCCTGACCTTCTGACCTCCTTCGTTGGCGTTTGTGTGTGAGATCAATGGAATATCTCGCCTGTGTCTGTGTGTCCGGTGTGTGTTGAGTTTAAGGGTGTGTTCAGTCAAAGCTTTCAGCTCATGTTTACTTGCGGTGATGTGGGATAGATCTGAACTTGCCTGAATAGACATAATAATTTTGCATTTAAAAGAACCTTTAATCTCCACAGTTACTCCACAGTCTGGGGTTAAAGTGAGTTTCGGGCCAGCTCTTGCCCTTCTCAGCCTCTTTCTGCATCCGCTGATCTCAGAACAGCTCATTAGATGAATCACAGTGGAACATGCCAGGAAAGCATAAACCAGCGTGAAGAAAGACGAGGAGAGCTCATGTGGGGTTGAGTTTTGCAAGTCTGAACTGATCATTCATTCCTCTGCATTAAAGACTGTGTTAAAGCTGCTGTTTCCTGACCCCCAGGCCTCACTTCCCCTCAATATGGGGGTTTCTGATAGACGCTGTGACCTTCCTGCATCTTCAAGCCTAGTTTGGATGTTTTGAGTCATAAGAGTTATTATGAATTATTCCTCAAGTCATATGTGTTCATGCTTGCCAGATGATCATGTTTTACCAGGAACACCAAATGTGTGCTAATGACTCAGAATTTGCTCTGTTTTACAAATATATTATTTCCATATTATTCATGATCTATGTTTATTGCATTATTTCACAGCATTAATAGAGGGAAATGCATTCTGCTTGTTTGTTAGACCTTGAAAAGGAAGTCAGCTAACTTTTTAAGCACTCCAGTGTTGTTTTTATGTTTAATTATTTATTTCCTTTTTTATTTCTTTATCCTGCTTTCTGTGTTTTATGTTTTAACACGACATTTCATCGAAAATTTGGTGTCTAAAGAAATGTATTCTTTATACTTTATAGCAATTTAATGATGCCTTTAAAATGTAATAATATATAAATATAACAATTATATATATAATAAATTATAATAACCATTCATGATAAAAAAATTCAAAAGCTCTATTGTACCACACTTTATTATTAATAATAATAAATTAATGTACAATAAAATACATTATTATTATTATTTTGAATATCATTAGATATTTTTCCATATATTTAATAATAATAATAAATCAAATTAAATTTATACAGTATTTTATTTTGTGTTTATAAAGTATAATTTCTGTTCTGCAGTCCCTCATATAATTATAGTAATATTAAAAATAATTATTTATTATAAAGTGTTTATTTCTGTTATTATTATTTTTGCTGTACAGTAGTTATATATTTCTGTTACAATTTCTTCAAGTTGAACCAAATGTTTGTTTTATCAGGTTGTATAGAGATCTTTATTTTGTGTGAATCTGTTAATATTGTGTGTTTAATGAAATTCTCTGCTTTCCACCTTCGCAGCATCTCCCTCGATCTTCATCATCATCTTCATCATGTCTGGGAAGTCGGATGGTGCTCAGAAGAAGTGGGCGGCCGTGCGAGGTCGACTGGGCTCGTCTCAGGACTCGGACGGCCCGCAGGAGGCTAACCTGGAGAATGCAGACGCCGAGCTGTGCATCCTTCTGCTGCAGGTGCCCACCGTGGTCAACTACTCTGGCCTGAAGAAGCGTCTGGAGAACAGCGACCAGGCCTGGATGGTGCAGTTCCTGGAGCTGTCGGGTCTGGACCTGCTGCTGGAGGCTCTGGACCGTCTGTCGGGACGCGGTTGCTCTCGAATCGCAGACGCCCTGCTGCAGCTGACGTGTGTGAACTGTGTGAGAGCCGTGATGAACTCCTCCGCTGGGATACACTTCATCGTGGATAACGAGGGACATGTGCGCAAGCTGTCGCAGGGTACAGACACGCTTACTCTCTTATTTCAACCCTAGAAATAAATTAGAATATTGTTATTATTGAATCATATAAGCCTCTTTGCAGTATATTTGCAGTATAGCTTATTTTTGCTCAGTTTGAGTCTTTGAATTAAATTGAGTTGATTTTCTTCTGTATTCTCATTATATCAGAATATATGAGCCATAAACGCCTGATCCGTCAAATATAATTTTTCATGTGTATGTTTTGTAGTGTCAACAATCTTAGTTAATTATGATACAAAAACTCAGAATTATGAGATAATTAATTAGAATATGAAAAAAAGATTTATGAGATACCTTACAAATCATATAAAAAGTCAGAATTATGACATAAGTTAATTATGATACATACTCAGAATTATAAGATACAAATTCAAAATTATTGCATATGTTAATTATGATACAAAAAGTCTGAATTATAAGATACAAAATGATGACATGTCAATTCTGAGATAAAATTGTGTCAGAATTTCCGATTTGTATCTCATAATTCTGACTTACTATCTCATAATTATGGGATTTTATCTCAATGATGACTTTTTATCTCATTTACATGTGTCCTAATTTTGACATTGTCTCATAGTTATCATGAAATATTGACTTTTTAACTTTACGGTTTTGACTTAGTGTGTCATAGTCTCATAGTTATGACTTTATCTCATAATGCACTTGTCATGATTTTGACTGTCTCATAACTATGGCTTTTTACCTAAAAATTGACAGCGTTATAAATATTTGTATATTATAATTATTACTTACTGTGTCGTCATTTTAACTTTTCATCTCAACATTATGACTCCTAAAAGCTAAATGAAATATGATGCTCAACAAAAAAACAGAAGCAAATTTATTTATATATATATATATATATATATATATAGATATATTAATATTCCAAGGGCTCAAATTAACTTAATTTAAAAACAATTGTTTCAGTTAATCTTTTCAGGCTTTACAGGTATAAAGGAATAGTTCATGCAAATATAATTGACTCACCCTCATGTTATTCCAAACCGGCATGAACTTCTTTCACGCTTCTCTTTTGAACATGCACATGTTCACAATCCAAAACAAGCCTGTCGGAGTCACGCAATCACTGTTTCCACATCCCAAAGAAGCATTTGACTGCTCCTGCCCAAACTGTGCACTGTCCAGTAGACAAGATAAATTCAGAAAACATGCATTCCTCCGAAGCAGTGCTCACAGTATCTGCATTGCACAATCTTCACACCTATCACATGCTTTGGCTGTTTTTTTAAACTCTCAGAAGTACAAAGTTCACATTACGTCTCCCAAAAATGAGCTCCTAAAAGTAGAGAGGGACAAAGCGCTGGAGGGGGAAGCTAAAACGATGGAGGAGGAAGCTGAAAACACTGTCTTTCCTTCCCCTTTCCCTCCAGCTTTGGATACATCCAACACTATGGTGAAGAAGCAGGTGTTTGAGCTGCTGGCGGCCCTCAGCATGTTCTCCTCTGAGGGTCATAGACTCGCTCTAGACGCTCTGGACCATTACAAGGCAAGTGTTGTATGATTCATGCTCCTCTATCTGGATTGATATCATGTCAGAAAGAGACTTTTAATGTCTTTTACATCTGAAGTGCTCAGCTGAGACAGATAGCATGCGTCTCAAACACGTCTCCTGTGACGGTCTGTGATGGATTTTGTCTCTTAACATATCAGTGTGTGACTGCATGTCACACTGTAGCTTAAATCAAGACACATTTATTTTACCACAATTGGTATATTTATTTATTTAATTACTTACTTACATTACTCAAATTATAAGAAAAGAAATGTCTTTGTTTTCCTTAATATTTTCTATCTTACCCAGAGGTATTATGATTTTTATTTATTTACTTATTTATTTATTTATTTATTTATTTATTTTTACATGTAAACCTGCTTTTTTGTTTATTTATTTGCTTATTTACTAGATTGTTTTGATGAATTAAGTTTATTTGTCATATTTCTTTCATGTTTCAAGCTTTAAATTCACTATAATTAATTTATTTATTTATATATTTATTTATATATTTTGCAAATTAAACTTTTTCCCTCTCAGTTAAATATGCCTTGATGTAAGAGTGTTTAGATACTTGTTATTAAAAATTTACAAAAATGCTAAGAGAATGAGTTGTGGTAGTTATATTAACTCAACTTAAATAGATATTTTGCAAAATCGTATTGCATGCATATTTCCAGTTGGACAATTATTTCTCTTTTACAGTGCATGGGTTGCTTGAGATGTAAAAGTAAGCTCAGTATGAAGTCTGCATTGCATTAGTGTTGTGTTTGTCTTACAGTCTGTGAAGACGCAGCAGTATCGATTCAGTGTGATTATGAATGAACTCCAATCCACTGATAATGTGCCTTACATGGTGACTCTTCTGAGCGTCATAAACGCCCTGATCTTCAGCGCCGACGACCTGCGCCAGAGAGACAAGATGCGCAAGGAGTTCATTGGTACGTCAAACCCACATACTGCATACTATGCACTTTGAACGGTCTGCAGTTGCCTGTAATATTTTGAATAGTACATTCAACTTTATTATTTAATGTATACTGCAGGAAAAGTATGAGTAGCGTGCAATTATGCTGATTGGAACACAGGTTTTATTCCAAATACACCTTTTAGAGAATACTAGCCTACTGCACAGTGTACACTGAATACTGCATACTGGTTATTAAAAAATTGCATGTGAAATATCAGGCAATACACAACAGTTTAGAAGGTAGTATGTTGTTATTTTCATAGAATATATAATACTGGCATACTACTTAGTGCATACTGTACAGAATACACTGAATGCTGCCTGCTTTTGATTTGAAATAGTATATGAAACAGCATGCAGTGTGCAACTATTAAGACAGTAGTACTCTTTCATATAGTGTTTAGTGCAGTCTGATCACATAATGAGTAAAAACTGTTACTGTGTATTGCACGATTTGTACAGATTTAGTAGATGGAAAAATAGTATGAGTAGTATGGTAGAGTGCTATTTTGAACACAGTCCTTAAACATTCCCTTAGCATGGAATATAGACTACTTACATACTACTTACTGCATACTACTGTGTATTGCATTTGTACTGAGTTGTATTGAATTGTACTAATAGAGGCAAAATAGTATGAGTAGTATGGAAGAATGTCATTTTGAACACAGTCTTTAATCAAAACATGTCCTGCATATGGCACAGTATCCACTTAATTCTGCCTCGTTTTGTTTAAAAAATAATATTTGAAATATCATGCATTATGTGCATCTATTAAGACAGTAGTATGCTTTAATTTAGTGTTAATTCTGTAAATTGCAATCTGATCACACAATGAGTAAAGACTGTTGTGGCTTAAGTTTTTATGCACATGTTGTTTTACTGATTTAGCTGCTGCAAAAATATTATGAGTAGAACGCAGTCCTTAATCAAAACATGCCCTTAGCATGGAATATAGACTACTTGCTTACTACTTACTGCATACTGAATGTTGTATGAGAAACATGATACAGTGTGCAACTGTTCAGACAGTAGTATGCTATAATTTTGACAAAGATCACATTAACCCATTTCTTACTGTATATAGCACATTTGGACCATTTTAATAGGTCATCTGAACTGTGCACAATATACATAGTGCATACTGCAAAACTAGTATGAGTAGTGTGGTTAGTTATCTAGTGCTAACAGAAGTGATCAGGTCTTAATTGCATTCACCTGTTTGTCACTCAACACACGCCTCCTGTTTTGTGCTTTAACACAACTGAGCTTTCCAGCAGAGCTCTAGATGTTTTGGAGCATTATTTCTAGTATATTCATGGACTTTATGTTTCTTTTCATCCACCAGGATTACAGCTGCTTCACCTGCTGCCGAAGTTAAGGTGAGTTTGTGTTTAATTCATGGAAATGTGCAGCTGTGCACAGAAACACTTAGCGAAGGAAATGAAACATGCAGCTGTTCAAATAGTGAGTGTGTGTTGTAGAGAAAAAGATGATGAAGACTTGATCATCCAGTGTGAAGCGTTTGAAGAGGCTATGGCTGAGGATGAGGACGAGCTCCTGAGGCTTTATGGAGGAATTGACATGAGCAACCATCAGGACGTCTTCACATCTCTGTTTAACAAGGCGAGCAGCAAGGGATACAATAATATTGTTGTTGGTGTTTTTAAAAAATGAAAAATGAATTTAATGAAGCACAAAATTTAAAGGTTGTGAACAAACAAGTTATATTTGTATTCATTCTCCAGGTCAGTTAAATGGGATGTTTTGTTTGTCCCACTTCTTAAAGAAACAATAATATGTTTGGCAGTGGCTTTTTGCACAAAGTGTAAATACCAATAGATCCTAATACTTATTAAATGCTATTTCTGATATGATTTGAAATGTAAAAATGTAGAATCGATCCCGGGTTGATTGCTTCAAAAGAAGACCACCATGTCTTATCATCTGCGCCACTGATCCTGATGACACACAACCATCTCTTGTAATGATGACTAGCCCGATCACACGGTGGGCAGAGTTAGTGTCGGTAGCCACTTAGTGCAAATAGACACTCTGTCTTTATTTTTAAGGAATAGCATACAAGCAGGATTTTCGATCAGTGTTTCTAATCGTGGCCACTGCTGTATATTTTAGAACTCTGTGTGTTCTGTGTGTTCTCAGGTGAGCAGTTTCCCGTCGTCTCTGCAGCTCTTGTCAGTCTTACAGGCTCTGCTGCTGCTGGATCCGGAGCGAGCTGATATCTGGCAGGCGCTGGAGGCGCTCGCTAACAGAGCCATACTGATCGCTCAGAGCTGTGAGTGTCTCTCTGCATCCCAGTCTCTCTCTGATTAAATACCAGCCCCTTTTATCAGAGCTTTGAGCGTAAATAGTTGAACTGTAAATAAATAAATTAATTTGGATTACAGTATTCAGTACCATTGTATTTATTTATTTCTATACTTATTTGATCTATTTACTTGCATATCGATTTGCTTGCATAAATCCATTACTCTTTTTTTTTTTTTTTTTTATTTATCTATATATCTTTAAAATCTATTTACCAATATATTAACTTCAGTTATGTACTTATTATTCATTTTCATTAATGCATGTTTAATTACTTTTAATTATGGTCTTGATTGCTTCAGAGTTGTTTATTTTTTTTACTTCATTATTTTTGTGTATATTTTATATTTATATATTTATTATTTACTTGCATGCTTATTTGCATTTTTAGTTCACGCTATATTGTACTTGCTTGTAATTTAATTCCTTATTTATTTAGAAACAAGTGTATAAGGAAAAAAATCTAATCGCTAATTTATGCACATTTTTATGTGGTTACTTATTTCCTTGTGTGTTTATGTATTTGTTCGTTACACCGTGACCTAACTACACATGACATGACACCGCAACACGATAAAAGGTTAGGTTTTGTCCTAACTAGCTGCAACGGCAACATGCAGAATGTTTAATTTAGAAACGGTATAAGATTTAATTTAGCCTGTAACTGCACTACTGAAATGTGATGTTTCACAAAGTGATTTTTCTCTCTCTCTCTCTGTGGGTTCAGCTGAGATGGACTCGTGTGAGAAGATCCTGCAGCGTCTCGTCTCTGCTAAGGAATCAACTAAAGGCTCTTATGAGGTTGATAGTTACAAATCCAGAAGAAAGAATCAAGGCGTCCAGACGGAGACCAAGGACGACAGACTGGAGTGTTCCTGCAAACCAGCCAAAAACCAGGAACCTCCCCGCAACTCCACAAAGACTGGACCACCTCCTCCTCCTCCTCTTCCTCTGCCAAGCATGTCTACTCCTCATCTCTCAGCAGTGCCTCTCAAAGCAGTTGGACCTCCTCCTGCTCCTCCTCCACCACCTCCTTTACCAGGAGCAGCAATGCCTCCTCCACCACCTGGCATGCGTGTTCTGCCTCCACCTCCTCCTCCTCTGCCAGGGATGGGAGCTCCACCTCCTCCTCTGCCAGGGATGGGAGCTCCGCCTCCACCACCTCCTCTGCCAGGGATGGGAGCTCCGCCTCCACCACCTCCTCCTCCTGGAGGGGGTGATATGATCGTGGCTCGGACGTTTTACCCAGTTGGTCAGTGTTACTCCGCACCGGTGAAGAGCGGCCCGTTTCCCACGCTCCGGATGAAGAAACTCAACTGGCAGAAGCTGAACTCCCAAGCCGTCACTGGTGAGATCTGACAAACACAATAATAATGACATATAGAAGAAAAATTAACAAAAAAATTAATAAAACATGAAGCTAAAATATTGACATTTAATCTAATTGAAAATATTAGCAAAAAAAATGCATTAACCCATCTTTTTTTAGAAATCTACAGACCTGTTTCCCTTCTTTCTTTCATTGCAAATACTCAAATGAGCTTTCTTCAACAAAGTCCCTGTCTTTCTCACTCAGAACATCCTCCTGGACAGAAACCAGACTGTTCTCATAAATGTACGTTGTTTAACGGAGACTGCCTTGCTCTCAGTGGTTGAAGCCCTAAAAATGGCAAGAAGGGGTTCCAAGTCTTCTTTACTTATCTTGCTGGATCTGTCCACTGCTTTTGACATGGTTAACCACCAGATCCTCCTGTCAACACTGTTGTCAAAGGGCATCTCAGGAACCACACTCCAGTGGTTTGAGTCTTACCTCTCAGATAAATCCTAAGTAGCTTGGGTAGGTAAGGTGTCAACATCTAGCTACCGGGGTGCCTCAGGGCTCTGTTCTTGGACCACTTCTTTTCTCTGTCTAGATGGCGTGACTAAGCTCTGTCAGTTAGAAACATGGCATGTCATATCACTGATGTGCTGCTGATGACACTCAGCTCTACCTCCCATTCCATCCTGACGATCCAATGCTAGCTGTTCACATCTCCAGCTTGTCTAATGGACATTTCTTGCTGAATTAAGGACCATCACCTCAACCTTCTCAAAACAGAACCACTTGTGGTTTTAGCAAATGCATTTATCGCAATTTCACCATCCAGTTAACCATAACTCCTTCAAAAACAGCCAGAAACCAGAAGATTCTCTTTATTCAACAACAAGATCAGGCTTTTTCTTTCAGAACATGCATCACAACTCGAGCTCTTGTTCTGTCCAGACTGGACTATTGTAATGCTTTCTTGGGAGGTCTTCCAGCCAGTTCTATCATTCCTCTGTTTATGGTTTGCACTGATTATCAATAGCTGCTCGCATAGGATTCATGGATTTAATGTTTGCCTGTAAAACTACCTCTGGCTCCTTATCCCTTTACCTGAATTCACTACTTCAGACTTATGTGCCTCTAGAAGCTTGCATTCTTCAACTGAACGGTGCTTTATTGTTCATCCCAAAAAGGCACAACATTGTTTAAATATACATTTAATAAATAAAAAATAAACTAAAAGTGACACACATGACAAAGTTACTAAAGGTTTAGCTGAAATTAAAAAGTGAAAGTATAAGTAAAAATATACAATAAAATATAATTATAAAAAAAACTTTATTAAAGTATATTTTTAACTGGTAGCAAAAAATTCTAATAAATAAAAATAAACTCAATTTAAAAACTTTAATTCAATTGAAAATGAAAAAGATTCAAACTTTAAAATAAAATTTAAATATTAACAAAATATAAAAATGTCAACCATTTCTTTCAGCTAGTTGCAAAGGCAACATTTCTTATTTTTGTTTGTTTTAATGTATTAAAAGAACTAAAATAAATAAATTATTTTTATTTAAATATGTAGACTTAAAGATAGATCAGTTATTTCTATCTTCTGCTGTAGCGTATCAGCAGGAAATATCAGTTTCCATTACCAATTCATTTTAGTCATTAATTGTAATAATGCAGTGAGATTATGGTCTCATTACAGCCAGTGCTCCACACAGAGACCTGATCTGATCATCATCAGTCTGTCTGGAACAAACTGAGACTCAATCCAGAAGAACTGTGCCAATGTCTCCAAGATGAAGAAAAACCTACCTCCAGTGCTGTTCAGAGCTTTAGACACTCGTGTAAAAATGCTGGAAAATGAGGATGCTTTCAAAAATAATGCCATAAATAGATTTCATTTATCAATTAACTTCTATTAACTAAATCAAATAAATATTTGGTATTACAGCCTTTGGTAAAATATTCTGTTCCGAGGTACACAAGTTTTTCAGGCAGCTTTCCAGGAAGGTTTTTTTTCATCTTGAAGACGTTGGCACAGTTCTTCTGGATTGAGTCTGGCTTAGTTTGTTCTGTTACTTCATGTGATTCAAGACAGGAAACTTTTGCATCTTACTGTGTGTGTGTGTGTGTATATGTATATGTATATGTATATGTATATGTATATGTATATGTATATGTATATGTATATGTGTGTGTGTGTGTGTGTGTGTCTAAAATATAAAAACTCCAAAATAGCACTTCAAATACTAATATTTGGAAAGACTGTGACATGAAACATTAGGCATGATAAACAAGTTGAGAAAGTAACATTTACCAGAAATGTGTGAATTTTAACGAGAATATCTGTCTGTCCAAAAGTATGAATATTTCAGAGTATTATTAATGAAATCAGCTTGGATATTAACTCAGAATTTCTATCGTCTCTTGTGTTTGAGTATGATGTTGTCCAGGGTCTGTGAGTGACTGAAGCTGGTCTGATGTGTTTGATCATGTATATGTTGTTCTCTCTTAGATGGTCCTTCGATATGGGCGTCTGTGACAAGTGATTCTCCGCTGGAGCCCAATTACAGCAGCATTGAGCAGCTCTTCAGTCTGCCGCTGACCGAACCCAAAGACAAGACTCTGACTGCGCCGCTCAAGAAAGAGCCTAAAGAGGTGGCGCATTTTATTACAGCGTTCCTGTAACTCAAAGACAGCAAGGTCATGGGTTCGGTTCACAGTGAACTGATTTCAGATAAGATGCTGGACTATACCACATAAAACAAAAAAGACCTAGAATAACTTGTAGTAAATACTATTGAACCATGTAAAGTACTTGAATTAATGTGTTGTGGTAATTCTTTAGTTGCTATGGTAATATAACAATATAGGGTATATTATACTACAGAGTGTTTACTACAGTAATCAGTTCAGTATAGTTAGTACTATATTCTGTTGCATTCATTAACAAAATGTTGTAAAAGGTACAATATTTACAGTATAATACAGTTTTCTATAAACACCATAGTATTGACTATTAATTATTTTTTAGCAGGACTGGATTTTGTAATGAAAAATAACTTGGTCCAGCTCTAAAACAAGTTATTTATCATTTTGATTAAGAATAAATGGCTTTATAGCTGGGTTTGAATAAAAATAATTGATTAATAGCTAATTATTAATTTTTTAAGTAAAATAAATACAAAAATCTACCATTTATTATATATTATAAAATCTTGTTTTAAAGCTCATCATTAAATACAAAAGTAAAATGAAAAAACATATTTTTTTGACACTGATGAATCCTTCTCAATAAGAGCAAGAACACAAATTTAGATGAACATCACTGAAGGATTTTCTCCTCTTTCTCAGATTTCCTTCATCGACCCCAAGAAGAATCTGAACCTGAATATCTTTCTGAAGCAGTTCAGATGGTGAGTTCAGAGGTTAGGGATTGGCTCGGGTGTGTTTATGGCGTTGTGGCGAGACGTTTAAGATGATTTGTTGGTTTCACTCACAAACAGCTCAAACGAAGAGTTTGTTTCGATGGTGCAGAAAGGAGATTGTACCAAATTTGACGTCGAGTCCCTGAAACAGCTTCTGAAGCTGCTTCCGGAAAAACACGAGGTACTTTCCTGTAAAATATGATCACATGCAAGTATTTCACATTCATAGACCTCGATGCAAATGAAATCCAAGCTCACGTCAGAGTAAAGAGTCTATGCTTGTGCTCAGTTGAGCGGTTTACATGAACTTCATTGCATCGTCTTCTTCAGATTGACAACTTAAAATCCTTTCAAGGAGATCCAGACAAACTGGCCAACGTGGACCACTTTTACCTCTCACTGCTGGCTGTACCCTGGTAAAACCCATACTCACACATTCCATTCAATATTCAATTATCATTTCTTTTATGGCAAAAATCATTAATATATTAAGTAAAGATCATGAAGATATTTTGCAAATTAACTACCATAAATACATGTATTTTATTTTTAAATATTGTCCTCTCTTAACAAACCAGATGATTTATTAAACTTTCAGATGATGTAAAAATCTCAATATTCGGTTTGTGCTCCAGGGTCATATGTGTATGGAAGTCCATTTATGCCACTGAGTAAAAAATATTAAAAAAAAGGTACTTCTTCCTCATGATTGAGCTAACTGCGAGTTGGAGAGAGAAAGTGTTAATAAGGTTTGTTTTATGTTGGATTGAGTGTGGAAACGGGCTTCTGTACATGTGTGCGTGAGGACTGAGTTTGTGGTTTGTCTTCAGTTACCAGCTGAGGATTGAATGCATGCTGCTGTGTGAGGAGGCTCTGTCTGTGCTGGAGACCCTGAAGCCCAAGATAGAGCTGGTGGAGACGGCCTGTGAGAGTGAGTACTGACCACCGCTGCTAATCATTTTATTCACTAATAAAGTTTCATTCTGTGTATTTTTTGTATGTATTATTTACCTGTTTTCTTTTTATTTGACGTTTGTTTATTTAGCTAATTTCTTTGTTTTTGTTTTGTGCATTTTTTTTTTTTTATTCGTTATTAGTATTTTATATAGTTTTTTATTTAATTTGCTATTTACCAGCATCAATGCATTTAATTTTTTTAACTGAAGTGTGTGTCACCCGCAGATCTCAGGAAAAGTTCTCTGCTGCCCAGTTTCTGCAAACTCATCCTCGACGTTGGAAACTTTCTGAACTATGTAAGAAAGTCTTGATGTAAATGTGTTGTTGTGTTGGTCTCTGAGCAGCAGAGAGAGAGAGCACCTGGAAACGCTCTGTTTTCTGTGTTTACAGTCTCTTAGTTCCTCAACTGGTCTGTTTTTCCTTTTTGCCAGGGAAGCCACACCGGAAACGCTGAGGGATTCAAGATCAGTTCCCTGCTAAAACTCACCGAAACCAAAGCAAACAAGAGCCGCATCACACTCTTACATCACATCCTGGAGGTACAGTATTACACACCAGCAGCTTCATTATTCATCAATAGTTCAGTAAAAGGAAAATATAAACATTAGATGGGAAAACTTTTCAAAACTGAAATGAACATTAGCTCAAATCAAATTTATTTCAGCTAGCTGCTTTAGGAATTTTACAAATATTTTAATATGAAATTTTTAAATATGTTTTGTCTGTATTTGTTGATTTAATAAAAGCACCATAAACCTAGTTCCTGACTTCTTTTAAACCATGTTATTTAATCCTGTTCTCTGGTTTAAGAGTGTCTCTGGATCTTGTGATTTCCAGGAAGCTGAATTAAATCATCCAGAGCTGCTGGAGCTTCCTGAAGACATCGAGGCCTGTGAGAAAGCAGCCGGGTAAAACAATACACCATCTCAGAGAGAGTGTGCGCGTTAATGTTTGTGTGTGTTTGCATGTGCACGTGGGTTTGAGTGTGTGTGTGTGTGTGTGTGTGTGTGTGTGTGCGCGCACCTGGTATTTATCACCTTATGGGGACCAATAGTCTCCACAAAATAGGGATACCAGTAAATATTGACCTTGTGGGACATTTGTTATTGTTATAAATCACACAGAATGAAGTGTGTTGAGAATGTAGAAGTGTGTAGTGTTTCCTGTAAGGGGTAGGTTTAGGTGT
>JAUCNO010000279.1:17517389-17541697 GCA_032353835.1 Enteromius viviparus | reverse complement strand
GTTTTAATTAATACAA
Organism: Enteromius viviparus; assembly: GCA_032353835.1. Taxonomy (NCBI): domain Eukaryota; kingdom Metazoa; phylum Chordata; class Actinopteri; order Cypriniformes; family Cyprinidae; genus Enteromius; species Enteromius viviparus. Next base: position 17,541,681 of record JAUCNO010000279.1, on the reverse strand, counting down.
TATTTTAAGTAATAGTTAATAGTTATTTTCATTTATTTAAAAAAACTAATATTTTTTAAATTAATGTTAAAATTATATTAATTTTGTTCTCCAAATGTAACATGCTGTTATTGTTTTTAATTAAATTAATTTCTAATTAAAAAATACAATATTATAAAGTAATAGTAGTTTTTTTTACTTTTTTTGTAACAATTATTGAAGTTGTTCATAAAATGTGTCTATTTTGATTAATAAAATTAAAATCAATTATAGTTGGTATCAAAGTAATTTTAATTAAACTGCTCCTTTATAGAATTAATATTTAAAATATGATTAAATATTAAAATAACTATATAGTTAATATTAACTATTAATAACTATATTATTTTTTTATCTTTACTTTTAATGATTTTAATGAAGGAAAAAAAATGTTTAATACTAATTAATATTAAGTAACTTATATTAAAGTATTTTTGGAATTAGTGTTAAATAACTAGTTGAAAAGTTAAATTAAACTTAAATATCTTAATTAAACTAATGCCTAGTCCTGGTTTAAAGGGATAGTTCACCCAAAAATGAAAAATGTGATGTTTATTTGCATACCCCCAGGCCATCCAAGATGTACAGTAGGTGACTGTTTCCTCAGCAGAACACAAACGAAGATTTGTAACTTTAACCGTGGCAGTCTGGTAGTCATTGAAAGGTCTGGTACCCATCCACTTCCATTAAAAGTAAAAAAACATGCACAGACGAATCCAAAGTACACCCTGTGGCTCGCGACAATACATTGATGTCTTAAGACACAAAACGAAAGTTTTTTTTATAATTTATAAAATAATAATAATAATATTTATAATTTTTTACCTCTGATAGACAACCATGTCACTTCCGGCGTTTGTGTATCCTACGCCAAACCGTGAGCCCGAGGACATGGTTGGACAGGGGTGTCTATCAGAGGTAAAAACAAATGATATAAATACTGTTCAGTTTCTCACAAAAAAGCGATCGTTTCATGTCTTAAGACATCAATGTATCACCACGAGCCACAGGGTGTCATTTGGATTTGTCTGTGCATGTTTTTTTTACTTTGAAAGGTTTGGTGCCCATCCACTTCCATTAAATGACTACCAGACTGCCACGGTTAAAGATACAAGTCTTCCTTTGTGTTCTGCTGAGGAAACAGTCACCTGCATCTCCTGGCCTGGGGGTAAGCAAATAAACATCACATTTTCATTTATGGGTGAACTATCCCTTTAAACCAAGCCCAGTTTGTGAAACCGGGCCTACATTAATTAAACTAAATGTATTGACTAATAAAAATAAAATGATTATATTTAAAGAAATAAATGAATAAAAAAACATATGATATTATATATTCAATCATTAAAGAATAAAACTGAGTGGTTGGTTGATGTCACAGAGGTCAGGAAATATTGGAGGATTTTTTTTCTGTAGGAAAACAAGACCCGTAAAGAACAAGCAGCCAAAGCGGAGAAAAGAAAGCAGCAGCTGGCGGAGGAGGAGTCCAAGAGACAGAAAGGAGAAGACGGGAAGATAAGTGAGTCTCCTTACGTTACGTTAATATTAAAAACATTTTATTATATTGATAAGCAACTAATAGTAAAATCATTTTAATACATTTCTATAAAAAAAAAATTCAAATTAGTTTTAAAAAAAACTTAACATTAAAATAATTTTTAATATCAAAACAAATATGTAGTACTAGTCATGTTTTAATATTCATCATTTCAGTTAGTGAATTAATGCTACAATATTTTAAGTGTATTATTAATGTTTAAGTAGAAACAAATGTTTTTGCATGAACATTAGTAATAATCATTTAAAATGAAGCATTTTAATTTTAGAATATTTTAATATTAATAAATAGTTAATATTGAAGTCATTTCAGTTTGCATGTTTTAAGTTAAAGTTCTAAAAGTAATTAAATAAGAGTATTATTAAATAATAGTTCTTGTTTTAAACCAATATTCAGTTTTAATATTAAAAACGTTTATCACTATAGTAATATTAAGCGCTCCGGGGGTTTAAGTGGATTATGTTAATGAGCTGGTAATGGGATCAGATGTTCTGTATTGTCTTCCAGTATTTTCAGCTGTTCTGTTCTTCCTCTCTGTGTTTTGTGTTAGTTCGTAGAGGACCACCTCAGCCGGACGACGGCTGCATCATCGATCAGCTCCTGTCCGACATTCGCAAGGGTTTCCATCTGAGAAAGACTCGTCCCAGGTGCGAATCGGAAAGTGCCCCTTCTAGTGAAATGCATAGAGATACAGGAGCGTCCGGTAAGAATATCAGCCGGAGCGGCTCTGAGGCCTTTATTTCTGTGCTTTCTCGCGCGCTGCTGTCTGTCGTGAGTGCACTGAAGGGGTCCGACTGCGAGCGGCTGCTCACTTTATTATTCCATTAAAAACCCCTTTAAAGCATCACTCATGGAGCGTTTAAACTCTGCTCCACCAATCAGCTTCACCGCTTGCCCTCCTCACTGCTTCTGATTGGTTGTTCACACCAGAAACTTGCATGTCAGTGTGAACTGTAAATACAGGCTGTAAACTGCAAATGGGTAGTTGACATTTATTTATTTGTTGTTTTTTTTGTTTGTTTGTTTTTTTAAGAAAAAGTCATGTCCTATAAATGGTGACAATTACTTTTTAGGTTATTCTTTATATACTGCTGCATGATTAAACACAATATGGTGTAGTGCTTGAGAGCCTTGCTGGCTTCAAAATAACCATTTGATGGTATAATGTTTGAAAATGAAGAAATTTGAAAATTAAGCCATAAATATTTGTATTTTAATTTTTCAGTAGAGTGTACAATAAATAAATTACATTAAACTGTACAATAAATTATTATTTTTGATGTATGGTTTAATTTTGTTTTTATAGTTTTATTGTTAAAAAATCACATTAGTATTGCTATTAAATATAGCAATGTTTTATATAATATTTAATTTATATCAATTATACATCACTGCTGGGCAGTAGGTATTAAATTCATTAAAAAAAGTTTTTTTGTTTTTTTGTACATTATATTATGTCTATATAAATACACACACATACACACACACACACACGTGCATGTATATTTTTAAGAAAAATTTTTATATATTATAATATGAATATAAATATAAATAGTATGAATATAAATATATACATGTAAATATTTTTTAAATCTACTGTACATGTGCATCTCTAAACGTGTGTGTGTGTATACATCTTTAAATATATTTTTATAAACTTTTATTTGACAAAATAAAAATAAAAAAATAATAGGCATATAATAATATATTTATTCTTGTTTTTAGAAAAATTGCTACTTAATTTTTTTTTTAAATAATAATGCAGCTCTATCTATTTACCACCAACAGATGGTCCTTCAGTGTGACAAATATTTGGAAGTACTGCTATTGTATTTTGGCTTAAAATGCATGTAGTTGCTTAAATTATTGGCACAGCATGCACAATCCTGAAAGATGCATTGCACGTGTCAGCTATGTGCCGCTGTGCTTGAGCTGCTGCATGAGAACTCATGTACATTTTGTAAATTAAAACCTCGAGTGACCCTCAAAAGAGCGCTGGCTTTGCTTCATGCTGCTTCTCCATTCGACACACTCTTCTGTTCCTGAACAAACCCGTCTCTTGTCATCCTAAACCAGCAAATGTCAGGTCTGCCGCAGAAGAAGCTGGATCGTCAGCAGAAGATCGAGCCGGAGGCTGCGGCACCAAACCCAGCTCTGAAGCCTCATCAGAGAAGCACACAGAGCCTGAAAACACCTCCACAAACACTCAGGAACCAGCCAAGGAGACACACCGCTGCCTTACCTCAGCCCACAGCCATCAGAACCACAATGGAAACAACATCCGGTCTCCAGACGCTCCAGAAAACACACCGGAGCCTTTACCTGGCTCCGGCTCCGGCTCCAACGGAGGCTGTGAGATTAAAGACTCTGTGAAGAATAAAGACACACAGGATGACTCGTCAGGAACACAGCGTGGATGTGATGAGGTGGACCGAGTGACGCCACAAGCCCCACCCACTCATGATGTAGACCCCGCCCCTCTCAAACCAGACAATAAAAAACATTTCCTCCCAAGGAACAAAAAAGGCAGTAACGAAGGTAACCTATTTCTATATCTAATAAAGGTTGTTTTTCAGCATCGATCGCTTGTTTTTAAAACCTCTCGCTAATATTTTGGTTCGCAAAACAAATAGTGCTGTCGTGATTAATCGCATCCAAAATAAGCTAAAGTTTGTGTTTACAGAGTAAATGTTTTGTATTTGTGTGTATATATAAAAACACGCATTTAAATATTTACATTTATATTTTCATATAAATTATAATAACAAAATAATTTTTAATAAAAATATTTATATACATAATATACACATTACACACACATACATATTTACACAAATACTTCTATTTTGGATGTGACAGCAGTATTATAAAGCCAATATTGATTATTAAAATATTATTTGATAATATTTTAATGCTTAACATCAGTTTGCTAGAGTCAAGCTACTGGGATATTTCTGGAAAAGGCATTTTCCTTCAATTCGAAAACCCAGATATTTGGCGAATGTTTGGATCTCATTATTATTAAATTATTCACGGTTCATTCCAAGACCAAAAGAAAAGGTTATTATTAATTTTTCTAAAGTACTACATTTACCTGTTTCAAAATATATAACATCTAAATTAGATGGTATGACATATTAAAAAGATTCCTTTTGTTAATTTATATGTATATGTGTGAGAGAGAGAGAGAATTTGTTAATGTATTAATAGTACTTTTTTTAATGTGTGTGTGTGTGAACAACATAGTCTATTTTTAATGTTTAACAGTATATTGTTTTACGACTGAAGGCCAGTATCATTGATACCAATTCTACTGATGCTTTTAGGAAATAGTTATTTTTAGTCTAATATTTAAATATTGACTATAGTAATTGAACAATACAGAGTTTTGGTTTTTTTTGTTTGTTTTGTTTTTTACCATTTATTAGACTTCTAAAATAACTTCTAATTTAAGTGAACTTAAAACTTTTCACTTAAACCCATTTTAAGTGAAGAGCACATGCTAAAAGCACATCTGATAGGAAGATTCTTATAGATCATAATACTTTATTAAATCACACAATAATTTCATATTTATTCATTCATTCTAATAATTGTTTCATATTTTCCCCCACCTAAATTCTTTATTATTATTATTTATATTTTAATCAAACATTTTGTTATTGTTGTTTTTATTATTATTATATAAACCCCCATCAACCCAAATTCTGTAAACTTTGTTAAAATGTCACAAGTGGAAATATTGAATATCTATTACACATCAGTACTTATTATTGTTGCTATTATTATGATTATTATGCAACAACCATTGCATTTATTTTTCTTTTCTTTTTTTAAACTCCATTTCAATTTTAATTATATAATGTAACGATTTAAAAAAAAAAAATAGTTCTAAAAATTGGCTTTTGATTTTTGGGTGCAATATGACCTGGACGTTTTCTTGGCATCTCATCAAGTTATTAAATATTAATTTGTTATTGTTTTCCAATGACCTTTCCAGAAACATCAGTGTTTTTGTAACCCTGTTAATGTGTGTATTCTGCATCACCTCTCGCTCTGAGCCGAGGTCATGCCAGACAGAGACTTGAAACGAATGTCAGTCATTTCTTCAGCGTGTCTCTCTTTCTTTGACCCTCTGAAGTGGAGGGTAACAGAAGGAATGGACACTCTAAAAAGGACTGTGTGTTGCAGTGAGGTAGGTCTAACGCCTCCCCTGGACAGAGCTGGACATCCGCCTGATCGCTCTCTAACCAGACCTCTCTACTCACACACGTGTTAACTAGTCGTCCAGCTCTGTTATTAACACTCTGTCTCGTCCTGAGCTCGTGGGGATCTGCTGTGGTTTGTCCTCGTCAAATAAACCTCCTCTCTTTCGTCCTGCGAGACTGTTGAATCATTTCTTCACGTGTGGTTTGTCTTGTAGAAATCTTATGTGTCTCAACTGATTCCGTTTCTTTGTGTTAACAAAAACTTATCTGCTCGTCTGTGGCTTTAACCAGCAACTTCAGATGAATCATTATTTTTTAGTTTGTTTCTGAAAGAAGTCTCTTAAGACTGCTTGTATGTAATTAAAAATACAGTTCAATTTTTAAAATATTATTAGTTTAAAATGGCTATTGAATATGCTGTATTCTCAGCAGTCTTCAGTGTCACACGGTCCTTCAGAAACCTTCTCATTATTAACAATGTTACAAATATTAATATTTTTGTGAGAACTGTGACATTCACAGATCAATAGAAAGTTCAAAAGAACATTTATTTGAAATAGAAATCTTTGATTACTTAATTGTAGTCTTTACTGTCACCTCTGGGCAATTTCATTGAAATGAAAAGAAAAATCTTCTTAAAATGTAAATAGAAAAATATGGCAGTGTAAATCACATTGCAAAACAATTACTGACTGACAGTAAATGATCGACAGCAGAGGTATGTGAAGATTGTGTGACCTTTGACCCCCTCATGTTTTAGGATTGTCGTCATGATTAAACCAGGGCTTTAATCTGTCTGTCTGTGAAGAATGAAGATAAACAAAGCAAATAGCTTAGAAATGAGTCCAGATGTGAAGCTGATAGAAGAGCAAATACTTCAGTCTGAATAAGAGCTAAATATCAGCCGTTATATTTACAAATGAAGTTTTAAAGAACCATTTCTAAGCTGATTTGTTGTGTTTGAGCTGCTGTGTTTCTTGTGATGCTTCATCATAATTTAAAGGAATAGTTCATCTAAAAAAATGAAACTGTGCTCACTTTCAGATCATGCAGATTGGGATGAGTTTGTTTCTTTATTAGATCTGGAGAAATGTGTCTCTTCTTCAGCGTCTCAGTAATGGATGTGAATGGGTGCCGTCAGAATGAGAGTCTGATGAAAACATCACAATAATCCACAGCACTCCAGTCCATCTGGAGATGTTTAAATTAACCATAATAACTCTTCCTCCGGTGAAGAAGTGTTCTGGTGTGAATCTGCACAGATCAAGCAGCCTTTACAACCAAAACAGCTCTAATCTAATATGTGGCTTTATTGTGATGGACTTTCTTACTGGAAGAAAAGTTATTATATATAAATCATCTTAATGCTGGATTAGTTTGATCTTCTGTCTTCTCCAGATGTTAACTGATGGACTGGAGTGCTGTGGATTATTCTGATGTTTTCATCAGACTCTCATTCTGACGGCACCCATTCACTGAAACTATTCCTTCAATGCTGACCTTTTTTAATCGATGCTGGTGCTCAAAATTGAAACCTATTTTTCTCCTCGTGTTGCAGGAAGCTCTAGGAAAAGGAGAACAAAAGGGAGAAGGAAAAGTTGAGTCTGTTCTTGCTGTGCTCCTGTTATTCTGCTGGACCTCAGCGAACCGGAAGAGATTAGAGTTTCATCTGCAGATGGCCCAGTTTAAAGAAATACACACTGTACACTGTGTATTTGAGTTTGGCTTAAAGAAATGTATTTTTAAATGCTAAATCTTTAGATTTGACCAAACTGTTTTAAATATTTGCACACTTTAAGATAAATTTGAGACACCAAAACTTTGTTTACATATGAATGCAGTTAGGAGAGAAACAAAATTATGGAACTGATTATGGATTTTTGATGTTTCTCGACACCTTTAAGAGAACTTGCTGTTAACTGTTAATATTGCTCTGAATGTAAACTTTATAGCCTATTATAAAGATGTTTGGAATTAATACTGAGAAGTATTCATATATTATGATATCAGTTCAAAAAATGTTAGTGAAATAAAATTTCTTTGCAGAATGATTAATTATATTTTGCGCTTGCAGTGGTTGAGCTGGGCTGCTTGGTATCTTCATTTGAGTGTGACTGTCATATTTATGTCGGTATGTGTTTTCATGAAGAAAATCTCTAAATTATATATAAATAAAAATGTGCTATCAGTGATGGGGTTTGTCCATTGGCTCTCGGGCTTCATTGTTATTTGAAATGCATTAGAATTTAAAATAATATTTAAAGATGCTGTAATTTCTGGCGTTTCGTCTTCTAAACCCCGCCCCCAAATGCATGTCAGCCAATCCCAAGTTTGCAATTCCGAATGATTGACACACTGATGAAGCTCTCCCGACTCTTCTGCTTCTGTAGAACAACGTGTTGTAATGAATCGCACTAAAATAAGGCTTATTTCTAATAAAACACAAGGTTTACAATCAAACTCTTTTCCTCCTCATCCTATTGCTTTCTGCGCTTGTAGACAGCATTATGTCCTTATCCCTTTCATTTCAGGGTCCATAAACTGAATTGATTACTTGCGTAAAGTCAGACTTGATTGTATCAGCTGATATTTTATCACATGCACGCCTAAAAAGTTAAATGAAACCGATCAATAGCGCATTGTAGTATGTTCGTAACTCAATAGCGCATACTATACTGCGCATGTTTTTCACCGCCAGGGGGCGCTCCGCGGTTCACAAACCCACGGTCAAATAAAAATGCGGGTTTTGCCGTAATGGTAACATTTGTACTCTTACGAGTGAAATCTTTCATATCAACGAACTCCAGGTATTGGTTAGTGAGATACAAACGAAAATCTATCAAAGCAATGAAACATTATAATGTGTTTAAGAAATGCCTCATCCAGTACGCATCCTCGACTGTGATTGGCCTATTCTATGCAGCGTTGAGAAAAGTAACAAATGTCACGTGATGACACACGCACTTCTGCAGCAACATTACACTGAAGCAGATCAACTTTAAAGACTATTGAAATTATTGGAAAGTAATGTTTGAGTAATAACAATTTAAATAGTAGAAGTAATATTTATCCTAATTCTAAAACGTTTCACTCCGCTAAGGTCACCGAAGCACTTTAGTGATCCGGATCATTTGGCTCAGCAAAAAGAACCGATTCTTTCGACTCCCAAAATGGCTTTCAGACGGGAACCGACTCATATTGTTCGCTTAAAGGAACCGACTCATAGAACCGACTCGCTCGCGAACGACACATCTCCGCGCTCAGTAACGGCTGTCAGATTCATTCCTCTCTGGGCACTTCAACATGTCTTTGGGCTGGTCAGCGAACGACCACAAGAGCTACTCGAACCCGCCGTCCGCCGCCGTGAAACGGGCGAGAAACGACTCAGGGAACAAAGTGTCGGTGATTCTAGGAGCGCAATGGGGAGACGAAGGCAAAGGAAAAGTTGTTGATTTATTGGCGACGGAGTCTGACGTCGTGTGCAGGTGTCAGGTAATATAACGGTCAAAAAGTAAACCTATAAGTTACCTTCATATACAAATAATAAACAGTAACGTTAGCAGCTCGCCTGGTAACATTTTGTGTGAAACTTAACTTACAACGAATGTGACTGTAATCTCGTGTAATTTAAATAATCATGTGTACTTAATAATGGATTTTAATAATGTCACTTTTTGAGTTATTACATAAATACAAATCTGCTGCATTGCTAGTAACTAACTTACTACTACTAGGCTACTAGCCGAATAAATTAGTTATAAAGTATTAAGTTCATTACCGTGTATTATTTATGCGTATGATATATGTTAATATAGCGAATAGTATCTCTGCATAGTTCATGGGTCTCATGAGCTTTTCGGTTAATATTTAAGATTTGAACATGTTATTGTGGATAAAAATATCATATATTATGTTTAAAAAAAAAATCATGTTTAAAAATCTAAAAATAAGTAGTAACTGATAAATGTAGTTTTTATTTAGCAGCAAACTACTTTTAACAAAATTTCATTTATAAAATGATATCTACAAAAGAAATAAATATATAGACCTATATATATATATATATATATATATATAAACATTAATTTTCTGAAGTTCAGGATCTACTAAATACATAAAATACATGCGTATGTTAATCTAATATATATATATATATATATATATATATATATGAATATAAACTTTATTTATTTGTTTATTTTCCAAATCTTACATTTTTCAACTGATATTAATATTAATAGTTTGCTGTGCAATAAAATGTTCAATCTCTAATTCTGAAAGGTTGGAGTAAATGTCTAATTTAAGAATTCATGGGTCTTTATTAGTCTAAAATTAATCTGAATATGGGATGGAGTATCAGTTGAATGTTTGCGGCTCTGTTTAGAGTCGTCATCATTATTTGTCACATGCAGTGTTTTTAAAATTCCTATTATATGCATATAGTATGAAGTATTTCTAGCAATCCCTGCGTGTTCAGCCGTGTTGCTGTGCGAGTCTGAATGTCAGTCCCAGAATTCCTCCTGCCCTTCACTGAACTTGGGTCACATTCCCAGCGTTACTGGACATGTGAGAAGGGCACAGCGCTGGCGATACAAGCCCAGAGCAATGCCTGTTGGAAATAAGCCTCGCTGGTTGGTGGACGGGGCTTGAGGCTTGGCTTCTCTGCTGGACACAGTGTGTCTGAGTAAAGGGCAAGTCGGGCAAGTCTGGATGCTTACAGAGTCACATTTCTAGGGCTCCCTTCCTGGAGAAAACAAGAGAGTAAATCTGGAGCGTGAACCTTTAAGTCGATGGTGTCCTTTGACTGAAAGCGTCCTGCAGCTTCACAGAGCACTGCATGAGGTTTATGTGTTTTTTTCTGTCACAGGGAGGAAATAACGCTGGCCACACAGTGGTGGTGGATGAGAAAGAGTATGACTTCCATCTTCTTCCCAGTGGAATCATCAACACCAAATGCACGTCATTCATCGGTGAGAGGGAGAGTCTTGCAGTGTATTACAGTCACTTTGGAGGATAGTTGCACCTCGCGTATTTACTGAATGCAGAAGATTGTTACAAATAAATACATTCTCAGTATTGCAAGGAAGAAAAGCATGATTTTGTCTGAATTGCAGGACATAAACATGCAATTATTAAAAAAGAGGTCAGAATTGTTAGAAAAAAAAGTACAAGTACACTTGATATTGTGAGATAATAATGACAAACAAATATCTGATTCACAAGATTAACTTAAAATTCAAAAAAACAAGTCAGAATTGTGATATCAACTTTGGATTTAAAGTAAATAAGTCAAGAAATAAATTCTAAATTTAAAGAAAAAAGTAATAATTGCGAGATTTAAAATAAAAATGTCTGAATTGTGAGATATAAACTTGGGATTCAGATTAAACAAGTCAGAATTGCAAGAATTAAATGCAAAATCTAAAAAAGAATGGTTAGAAATCAATTCTAAATTTATAGAAAAAAATAATAATTCTATAAAATAATAAAAAGAATTTCAAGAAGAATATCAGGATTATAAACTTTGGATTCAAAGTAAATAGGTGTGAATTGCAAGAAATAAATGAAACATTTAAATAAGTCAAAATTTCAAGAAATAAAAATTTTATAGAAAATTGTAAGAAATAGATTGTAGGAAAATTTGTGAGATATTAACATCCAGTTGCAAGCTTCCATATATTAAGACAACTTACCTCTTAAAGATGAAAGCACTGTTTTGCTTGCGATCAATCATGATGTTTTCAGAGACTGTACAGCTGAATCCAGACTCACTGTGTCTTCATCTGCAGGAAACGGCGTAGTCATTCATCTTCCAGGGTTATTCGAAGAGATTGACAAGAATGAGAAAAAAGGTGTTTTTTTCACAATTTACAGACATACAGACATTACAGACTTTAGTAATCCAGCCTTACACAAATCCTATTGACTAGACCTGATTCATTGATTATTCATGGCTTGATTCTGTGCTCAGGAATAATTAGTTGTTTTCTTCCATGATAAGGTCTGAAAGGATGGGATAAAAGGCTTGTCATCTCAGACCGGGCTCATATTGGTAATATAACTATTAATAACAGTGTTTTTATTAAATGTATTAAATACTGTGGAGGTGGAAAATACATTAAAAAAAATCTGATCTCACGATTGCATCTGTCTGTCAGTATTTGACTTTCATCAGGCCGTGGATGGACTTCAGGAGGTTCAGAGACAAGCTCAGGAAGGACAAAAGTAAGAACAACAGATGCATAAAAGATGTACATTTGATTAAAGGTATATTAATGTTGTACAATTGTTCTTTATTTAAGGTTAATTGTTAGAAAACAACAAACATGCTGCACTCTGCAAATTCTAGTTGTAAAAATAATAACACATTTGAATAATATATTAAATAAAACATACATTTAATTAAAAAAATTATATGTAAATACATTAAAAAACATGCTAATGTTAAAAAAGTAAATAAAACAGCTTAATATTTAGTTTGCATTCAGAAGATACCAAAGATACCATCACACAAATCAGAATTGTATGATGTATTTAGATAAGTTTTTGCATCTGACATGGCAGAATTCATGTGATAAATAATCATAAAAATCTTATTAATAACAAACTTTCTATTAAACACACAAATAAAACAGCAGTACTTGTGTTTGTTCATTCTGTTGCACTGTACTGTGTTTTTTTGTATGTTTGTTAAGTTTTATAACTGTGTTTATGTTCGTTCTCAGCATAGGAACAACTAAGAAAGGCATCGGCCCCACGTACTCCTGTAAAGCGTCTCGCACCGGCCTCCGTATCTGTGACCTGATGGCTGATTTCAGCGAGTTTTCTACCAGGTAAACCCTGTGCAGATACATCCCTCATCACCCACACGAGACCTCTACAAAATCATCTAACGCTTAACTTCAATGTCTTATTTATATTTATTATCAGTGATAAAGGCACTGCATTATTATAAATTAGCATGGTTTTTAGAGCATTGATTACCACTTGTATAACCAGCTTATGGTGGTTAAACTATGTTTAGTGTAGCAAACCGATAGTGAATGAGCCCTGCTTACAGTGCTGCTCATATCTGAAGTGTTGGTCACTCACTCCTGAAGGGTGAAGAACCTGGTGCAGCAGTATCAGTCCATGTACCCGGCTCTGAAAGTGGACGTGGAGGGTGAGCTGAAGAAGCTGAAGGTCAGTTAAAGGTCAACAGATACATGTGCTGTGTGTTACGCTGCTGTCTCTAAGCCGTGCTCCTTCACAGGACTACGCCGAGAGGATCAGACCACTGGTCAGGGACGGTGTCTATTTCATGTATGATGCAATTCATGGGTCGCCGAAGAAAATCCTGGTGGAGGGAGCAAATGCAGCGCTGCTGGACATCGACTTCGGTGAGGATCTGTGTGTGTGTGTGCGGTCACCATGAGGGAAGAAAATTAATAAAAGTTGTAAATGATGTTATCTGAAAGTATAAGAATGCAAACCTTGCATTTCCTGTAAGGAGGTAGGTTTAGGTGTAGGACAATACCACATACAGTCTGTACAGTAGAAACACCATTACACCTATGAAGAGAGAGACCCCAGAACACATGAGTGTGTGTGTGTGTGTGTGTGTTGCTTTTATAATGCTCATTACATCATACTGTTATGTTTGACGTGAAAACAACAACCAGGACATCTTGTTTTTTCCATCAAGGGAAGAATGTTTGGTGTGTTTGGATCATTGAAGTGTGAATGAGTGATGAAAGAAAGGAAGTGAAGGCTTCTACTGGAAGCAGATATGAATCCCAAGACAAGAACATGTCACTGATGACTGTGCTGTAGAGTCAGAGGGTTCCTTGACGTGTGGATCAGGGACACGCTGTACGCTCTGGCGAAGCAGAGTAAGCTCCTGGGAGCGTATAAAGTGGCCCGGCACGCCTTCGAGAAGCTGCAGGGCCTGAAGATCCCGAGCCGCTATCAGGACAGCATGGAGCTCAGCTGCCTGACGGTGCGCTCCAAACCCTACCGAGACAACGAGGACTTGATCCCCATGTGTTACCGCTGCTCCACCAACAACCCGCTGCTCAACAACCAGGGCAACTCCTGCACCAACTGCAGACAGCCCTTCATCTACTCGGCCTCCTCGTACGGTGAGAACCTCTCCGAGCCTGAAACACCAGGAAGTGTGATGGACCATGTTCTACACACCTGCTGCTTTCTTTTGTATTCTTCTTTCTACAGAGCCTGTGCAGATTAATGTTTGGTCAAAGCTTTTTAAGTTTCAAAATCAGTGTTATAAAGTGAAGCATGGACACACATCAATCAATCACCTCAATCCAGCCCAGAATAAACCAGTCAGCCACTCCTGGAATGATATGTTCTTCTGAGCAGTGTTCATTTCCACAGCAGATTTTCATTTAGTCTTCGTCTTTTGACTAAAATGCCAGTTAGTTTAGTCATCTGAATAGTTTTTAGTTTTAGTCTAAATCTATTGGGTTTATTTTCAGTGTAATGCATTTATTAAGCGTTTCTCTAAACTTTCCAAACTCACTAAGTTTGACGTTTATAATAGACACTGATTTAACTGTGTTAAATATAACTACATCTCGTAAAGGACAACAGTTCAATGACATACCCGTGGTTATATAGGCTAATTATACGTTCTTTACCATATTGTTCATTCTTTCAAGCAGGGCATATGTATTTGTATAAATACATTTACATAAATCTTTAGGACTACTGTGTGATTCAGTCAAGAGCAGTGATTTTACTTTTGTTGCTTGGTTAACTTCGGTGACTTGGACAATAGGAACTAAATTAGGCTGCTATCCCTTTAAAACCGAATGCACACGGATGAACTGATGTTCCCTACTGTTTACATTCACTTTATACAGAATCAACTCTGTTTACAGTAACACTCGTCAAAACAGACAATATGAAATAGTTTAGTATGTAATTCTCCGTTCAAGAGGAAGTTGCAGTGTGAGACGCTCTCTCTCTCTCTGTGTGTGTGCGTGCGTGTGTGTGCGTGTGTGTGTGTGCGTGCGTGTGTGTGTGTGTGTGTGCGTCATTGTGTGTGCGTGCGTGTGTGTGTGTGTGTGTGTGTGTGTGTGTGTGTGTGTGCTTCAGTGTCTGCGCTCAGAAACCAGGCTGAATGAGTTCTCTCTTGTATCCTCCATAAGCCTGCTCTTCTCTTAATCCCACATATTGAGATTTTTGAACATTTTATGAGACCTGCAGCAAGTGTTTGATAGCTTGTGTCCCGCAGGATAGATCATATATAATCAGCTTACAGTTACATATCATATTCATATCTTTTCAGTAGTTTCCTCAAACCTCAGCACAGTGTTGGTTAAATCCTCACCAGAAGTGGATGAGATCCTCTTCAGAGAATGAGTTTGACAGGTTCAGTGTGCTGTGTGTTCAGAGGTTCTGCCGCTGGTGGAGTTTTATCTGGAGGAGGATATCTCAGACGAGGAGGCCGTGTCTCTCATTGACCTGGAAGTGCCTCGAGTGGAGAGAAACAGCAGCTGGCAGGAGATGAGCAGCGGAGGTAACGTCTCCTTCACACACAGAGCTCTTCAGAGCCACTTCTGAGGCTTCTGCCTAAAGCTTAGGGAGTATTCGAAAGGTCCTGGGTTTGAGTCCCAGGTCCGGCGTGTGTGTGTGTGTGTGTGTGTGGTGGGGGGCTTATAGATCCCACCTTGGGTTTGAGTCTGTATTCTGTACAGTACTGTAACATCACAATGCTATGATTACACTGTGTTTAAGAGACAGTAAGATACGAGACGTTTAGGTATAGAGGCTTTGGTGTGAGCGTTCGGTGTTAGTGTGTAAGCCGTTTTGAGTGAATCGATCGAATAAATGATTTAACGTCATCTAGCCACCTGCCGCCAGTTTCATTTTTAAAGAATTGTTTTTTACAAATTCATACTTCTGCTTCCTAAATTTTTATAATTTAAACATGTCTCATAGGCCCTAATAATAATTCTGACATTTTCAGTGCAAATTATAATTAAAGGGTCATTTCACCCAAAAATGTCGTTCTGTCGTTCATTTCTCACCGTCATGTCGTCTCAAACCCATAAAACCTTTGTTCATCTTCAGGACACAAATTAATCAGAGAGCTACCTGGCAACACACCTGAAATGATCCGGATCCAGAAACACACACTGTGTCCTGCTCACTCGCCCTAGAACCACCCCTGATGCTGTAGTGTATGTTTGTTTAGAGACCTAGAACCTGAACTGAGAACTGTGTCCTAACGTGTGTGTGTGTGTGTGTGTCAGAATCCCAGTGTCTGAGGCTGGATGATGGCACTGAAGACCCAGAGGACGACCCGTTCACAGCCAAACTCAGCTTTGAGGTGAGAGTGTTCCTAGTCACTGAAGTGTGTGTGTGTGTGTGTGAGATGAGTGTGTGTGTGTGTGTGTGTGTGTGTGTGTGTGTGTGTGTGAGACTCCTGAAGTGTGTGTTCTGGTGTTTACAGCAGGGCCGAGCGTTCGTGCCGGTGTTGGTGAATCGTGCTGTGCTCCGGTCCATGTCCAGACGTGATGTTCTGATCAAGCGCTGGCCGAAGCCGCTCAGCTGGCAGTACTACCGCTCTCTGCTGCCGGACGTCAGCATCACCATGTGTCCCTCCTGCTTCCAGGTAATACACCTGCTCAGGTCAGCACCCGCTGCGGTCTTCTGCCCGTCTCTGACCGCACTGTGCTGTGTGTCTCACAGATGTTCCACAGCGAGGACTACGAACTGCTGGTCCTTCAGCACAACTGCTGTCCGTACTGCCGCAGACCCATCGACGAGCCCAGCTAGCACATCTAGTGCCTGGATTAGCCTGCGGACCACCACCGTGTGTCTTTGATCAGCTAGAAACCCGGCAGTAAATGCCAGCTCAGCACAGCGCTCTGATAGGATCAGCCGGATCAGCTGCTAAAGCTGATTACTGCGTTTGTGCATGTGAGGACATACATACGGCTTATCACACTCACACACACACACACACACACACACACTACTTCACTGTTCAGACAATATAAATAAAGAGTAATATTTATGTCCCTGACATGTTGTACTGTTTTCCTGTGGGTGGAGCTGAAGGGTTCGTGTGGGTGTGAGAGGTTTTTCCTGGGAATGTTGTTTGAGGTCATCATGAACTGCTAAGAGCTTTGTAACTGATGCAGAAGTCTGGCCACAAATTTACACCAAGACATCTTGCCATCTCCTTAAACCTCATTTTGGAGATGTTCACAAGAAAATAAAGTATTTGTGACCGTCACTCCAGTTTTATCACAGAATTGAGTAATAAGCAGACCATGTTCATCTTCCCATCATCCATGCACTGCTTGTCTTCTGTAAGGAGGTCTGGACCAATGGAATAATATGTATTCTGTGTAAACCCTAACTCTGTGTAGGTCTAAGTAAATATTTTTGACATGTCCCTATTAAATATTAAATAAGAAATTTAGTTTGTAGTGTTTTCTTTGGAATATGGTCTGATTACAGAACCACTTTATTGGTTTTGGTGTTTTTTTCTGTCCTTCTGGTATTTTCCATCATATTAGTTCCTAATAATGTCAGTTTAACTGACAAAAGCCAGTTTCCTCCTGCAGGAAGTGACCTCATCAGTGGGATCCATTAGCAATAACCTGAGCAGGTAACAGTGGTTACCATTTGATGGTAAATAAATGAAGTGTGTCCCACACTGAACTTTAGCTCTCTTTCTATCCAGCTTTATTTCAGCAGGGCTCAGTGTTGTGTTAGTAATCAGGTTGTTGTAAGTGGAAGTGTGTGTGGCTGGGCTGACCCAATCCTGTCCTCTCCTTACAGAGTGAGTCATATCTATCAAGTTACAGGTTGATTGGTGTTGCTGTTGTTCTACGGCTGTTAAACCGTGTGGATTATCAGGCCTCTCTGACCCCAATCTGCCTGTAACTCCATTCCTCCAAATTCCACCTCTCTGTAATCTGTCGCCCGCTCTTAATCTGAGCTCATGGGGGGCATATAAGAGATGTGCTCGTGTCCCGCGGAGCAGATCCCGCTTCGCTCTCATCCGTCTGCTTCCTCCGGCTAGACCCTCAAGCAGTGAAGCAAACATGAATGGAACGGAAGGTCCGAACTTCTACGTGCCCATGTCCAACAAGACGGGTTTGGTGCGGAGCCCGTTCGAGGAGCCGCAGTATTACCTGGCAGAGCCCTGGAAGTACTCTCTGCTGGCGGCGTACATGCTCTTCCTCATCATCACGTCCTTCCCCGTCAACTCCCTCACGCTCTACGTCACCGTGCAGCACAAGAAGCTGCGCACGCCCCTCAACTACATCCTGCTGAACCTGGCCGTGGCCGACCTGTTCATGGTGGTGGGGGGCTTCACCGTCACCCTCTACACCGCCCTGCACGGATACTTCGTCCTGGGGGTGACCGGCTGCAACATCGAGGGCTTCTTCGCCACGCTGGGCGGTGAGTCTGTGCAGAAACACACCGCTGCACTCTTCAGAGAGCAGCTGACTCCAGCAGAAGTGTGGCATGATCGCCCTTCAGTCAAAAATCAACCCTGTTTTCAGGATGATTTGGTTTCACGTTTTTCATGCAAATCTTGATGTATTATCTTTAAGTGTAAGTTTTTATTTGTTCAGTTATTTATTTATGGAATTATCACTGTCCTAGTAACTAGTATAGGTGTTTAAATGTATCAAATATCTAACATAAATATTTTTGGTGGGGTTCCTCTGATAAAAGTCTCATTCCTCGGGTCGCTTCAAGCCGCAGACATGAAAAACATTTCATAGAAAGAGAAACCGAAAGAAAACCTTTGACTTGGCCGCACTGGGATGGAGGCCTAGAATAACTACTGTCTCCAGCGAGAGGCAGCCTAGCTACATCAGGTGTAGAGGAGGTGGAGCTCAGTGGAATTTAACAGGATGACTTCCTGTAGTGAGAGAAGGTTTAGCCACATCTGATGGTCTGAAACGCTTTCCAAGGAGGCTCTCAGAGAGTCTCGAGTGATGGTCTCATGATGTCCCTCTAGAGCAAGAGGAGGCCTGTCCAACCTGGACTCTAATCAAGGAGGCTAACCGGGATGAAACTTAACAGATTTAATAGATGCCCACATCTAGAGAGGGCAGCTGGACCTTGAGCAGTGGACTAGCCTGATAAAATATGAGGGACACTATCTATTCATGCATGACTTGCACTGTTCTTGCATCTCAGATTTAAGGCTCACATATTCTACTGTTATAATGGGAGAAAAAAGATGGGTCCTGAGAGGGAACGAGATCATGCCCGACTCTTGGTCCAGCATCTCTGTCATTGGACCTGCCTGCCGATATTTACCCTCTCTCTCTATATATATACATATATCTGCTCTATATATATATATACTCTGATAACCGTGGGACCGTGGGTTTATAGTTATTCTACAACAGGAGACGGGTTTATCATGACACCAAAATATTGAAACCAGGACCATACAGATTTCATAATCCCCAATATGACTCATTACTAACCTTAGAGCTATTATATACTGTATATAAAACCAACACAAACATACTGACACAAGGAGTACGTACACTATAGCTAATCTCAGCTGTAAGCATCTCTAAAGAGGAGCGCTGCTGTGTTTCAGGTGAGATTGCGCTGTGGTCTCTGGTGGTTTTGGCCGTCGAGCGTTATATTGTGGTGTGTAAGCCAATGACAACATTTCGTTTCGGGGAGAAGCACGCCATCGTGGGAGTGGGCTTCACCTGGGTCATGGCCCTCACCTGCTGCGTGCCGCCCCTGCTGGGCTGGTCCAGGTACAGTCTTTATCAGCTGATTTCCCCACGACGGTAAAGCGTGACGCTCGACTGATCCTGGTCATGGGGTTGTGTGCAGGTATATTCCCGAGGGAATGCAGTGCTCCTGTGGAATAGATTACTACACTCCCAAACCTGAGATCAACAACACCTCGTTCGTCATCTACATGTTCATCCTGCACTTCTCCATCCCACTGTTCATCATCTTCTTCTGCTACAGCCGGCTCCTCTGCACTGTCCGTGCGGTAAGACATGTATTCCTGTTTTCTGTTGAACACAGAATTCTATTTCTAATAAACCGTTATTAAACAAAGAGCACACGATCTACTTCCTGTGATGTAAGCTCAGTGGTTGAGCTCTGTCAGTGTCATGTTTCCTGTGCTCAGGCCGCTGCTCAGCAGCAGGAATCCGAGACGACGCAGAGGGCCGAACGGGAAGTGACACGTATGGTGGTTGTCATGGTGATCTCCTTCTTAGTGTGCTGGGTGCCGTATGCCAGCGTGGCCTGGTACATCTTTGCTAATCAGGGGACGGACTTTGGTCCTGTAGTCATGACGATACCTGCTTTCTTTGCTAAGAGTGCAGCACTGTACAACCCTGTCATCTACATCATACTCAACAGACAGGTGAGACGCTTCTAAATCATGAACTATGTGCTAAAAACCAACCTCTGCGTGTGCTCTTCCTGAAGGAATCAGTGTGTTTGAAAAAAAGGGTTAAGTGAATAATTCAGTGGAGAACACTACATCTCTCTGAATCACACACGATGCACCTGTTAGTGCCGGGATACTGAGAGGAACTGATACAGTTTGCTATTAAAAAAAGTCAGGGCTGTTCTAGGGTGGATCTCAATATTTTCATTACATCTTCTTACTAAATGATCAATCATCAGATGACCTCTTGCAGGCTAATCCACTAAATGGTTCAACTTCATAGCCTTATTACTTCCTGTTTTAGCGAACAGAGCAACTAGTATATAACCCTGAATGTGTTTACATTGGTCCAGTTCAGGAACTGCATGCTCACTACGGTCTGCTGTGGAAAGAACCCGTTTGGTGAGGAGGAGACCAGCATGATGGCCTCCAGTAAGACTCAGTCCTCGGTGGTCTCGTCCAGTCAGGTGGCTCCCGCCTGACCGCCAGCTGGACCGTCCACCCAGCAGCCTCATACAGGACAAATATATCCACTCGGCTTCGACAGCTACATCTACTACTTCACTCACTTCTTACATGTGTTGTAAAAACTGGCGTGCTGCATGTGAACGTGTATTTACGTGGAAAAAACTCGATGTGTTAGAAACTCGATGGCATCTTTGTGATTGACCTCAACAGCTGCTCCATTGGTTCTGTCTGATACTCCAGCTGTTAGATGAAGCTGTGGTCAGTTAAGATTTTGTTCTGATTTAACCGTTTGTAGGCTTATGTTTGTTTGATGTTAAGACGTGAGACTGCGTGTTGAAGCCAGACGAGACCTCAGGAGATCACACACACCAGCGGAACAATCCTCTGAATGCTTAGACGTAAATGTGAATTTTGATTAAAGATGTTGTGTAAAGATGAATTTGCCTGCAGATTACAAAATATAGAGGCAAAGCAGAAATAAAGGCTCATGTAAACTAAACTCTTTTAGTAAACTGCACGGATGTGACAGAACTGGGAACGATACACAATGATTTAGTAAAGTTTGTCTTTATTGATAAAATTTCCCTCTTTCTCCAAAAAAAATTAAACATTTGCTGCAGAATATCTACAAAAATTATGCACACGCTTTGGTTTGGACACATTCGAGAAAGACCCAAACCCTTGAAATAATAATAATTAATACAAATGCAACAGTCTCATTCAAGCCTATTACGTTGATCGTATAGTAACTTGTAGACCAAGGCATCGTGGAATTAAAATGGACTGCCGTTGAACAGCACAGGCACAAATATCCCATCAGAAACGTTATTCACACAACACCAGGAAATCATCATACAGCTATAAATATTGCTTTGTAGAAGGTCTTGTATAATCCAGTGCATAATTGGCTCTCCCCGAGAGCGGGGTCAGTGCGTCACATGACCGCAGGGCCTCAGGACCCCGGAGTCCACAATTCATCAAACAAAGTCAACAGTTGAATACTATAGCGATAGAAAAACAACAAACTCATCATAGCAAGAACAAGCGGTCAAACTTTATGGAGGTTTCCCCATCACTTCTTCACTTGATAATCCACATTGATTCAGTAAGTGTGGGTCAGTTCTGCTCCTGTCCTCAGGGGACCGCTCAGGCCTCGCTGCTGCACTCATAGATGTTGTCCTCCACCAGAGCAATGACCTGCTCAAACCTGTGCTGCAGCTGAGTGCGTCGAGCCGTCGGGTTCGAGTCCAGCGCGCTCACCACCTGAGACACAAATCAATACATTCAGATCATCTGAAGACCTGTTCAAAGATGGAGGAGATGAGAGTACGACAGGATGCTTGCACTGAACACATCAAAGGAATTGTTGAAAATTACCCCATATTTTACCCAAGCCGTCCTAGATGTGTATGACTCTCAGATGAACACAGCCAAGAGTTTTGAGACTGTATCCTGGCTCTTCTGAGCTCAGTAATGCTGGTGGATGGAGGCCATTATTTTGAAGCTCTGTAAATCAGATACTGAGCCGTAAAACTAAGCTATACACCTCCGGGGGTCATCACATGCCCCTACAGCAGACTGATGGGTTTCAAATAAATACATAAATAACTGACTATTAATTTAATATAAATGCTGCACACACAGCGTTGTCAAGGTAACGTTTGGTCCTTCAGTCCCTTCATCAGTGAGTTCCAAACACTTATACAGGACAGAAATGCCCTACACCCTAAAAAGAGCACACTTCAGGGGCTCTGCCCTTCTAAGGGAGGGCGGAAGGACTCAATGTACGATGTATAATTGGTGCTCTTGTGGAAAAACTATCCACCAGCATTACCGAGCTCAGAAGAGCCAGGATACAGTCTTCAAAACTCTTGACTGTGTTCATCTGAGAGTCATACACATCTAGGGGGTGAGAAAAATATGCTGTAATTTTTATTTTTTGGTAAACTATTCCTTTAATGCAACATATGGATAACACTGAAAAGTTTATGAAGTAAATCATTAAATGTACTGTAAAAATACAGCAGCTAACGCTTTGAGAATACAGTAGTAGTCCAGTACAGACTCGAGGCACATCATTCTGACCGTAACATAGTGGTTTTTATAGGACTGCATGGCTTCCGGGATCATCCGTGTCCAGCTATTATTTCAGCTCATTTTGCTGCCTGATATTGCAAATTAGTGTATTATATTAATTGTAAACATGCTAGCTTGTAGTGCAAACCGTTTTACTATTTACTGCACATTGTTATTCTTCTGATTATTTCCCTACAGCGGCCAGTCTTGCCCGTAGACTTACTTCCACACTGAAGAATACAGGACATAGCTAACAGTTTTATTTCATGGGCAGGCTGGGTTTTACTGAGTTTTGGGCACAGAAGTAAAATTCTGAATTCTAAGATTTGCCAAATGATGCCGAGACAGACATTGTGGTAAAACAAGATGAAACACTGGCAGTGATTGTATGAGATGGAGGAATCTGATGGAAGGTTTGGGATTTAATTGAACTGAAAACTTGTAGTTTCTTCTGGACAGGCGAGCTGAACTCATGTTAGCTCTTCACTGTCGAGCCCAGATACAACAGTGAGGTACTGTGAGGATAAAGCTGTGAGGAGTGAAAGAGGCATTCCCAAAGGTTGCTGTATTTTTGTAGACATTAGGCAGGAGCTGCGTTACGTCAGAAATGAGCAGGTGACCTGTGTTATCTGTTCAGATCACAAAACTAAATGCATTTAAGTTGGAAATGCTGAAAAAAACAAGAGTTTTCTGACTGACAAGAAATCCAAACACAATCCAGATCGCTTACACTCACAGTCACAGTAATCAGCATTGTTTTCAAACCCTCATGTGATTGCACTTTCATGTTAAATGAGCCCTGTTCAGAGCCGTCAGCAGAAATCAGCTCAATCACGCCTCAAGAATATCCCTTCATATCTGTCCAGGGCATCTACATCCTGCTGCTGGCATGCTCACGCTCATACACACTCACACACACATACTGAAAGACACGCTCACACACACATACTCACGCTCATACACACTCACACACACATACTCACACTCATACACACTCACACACACATACTGAAACACACGCTCACACACGCATACTCACACTCATACACACTCACACACACATACTGAAACACACGCTCACACACATACTCACGCTCATACACACTCACACACACATACTCACACTCATACTGAAACACACACTCACACACATACTCACGCTCATACACACTCACGCTCACACACACATACTCACACTCATACACACTCACACACACATACTCACACTCATACACATACTCACATACTGAAACACACGCTCACACACAAATACTCACGCTCATACACACTCACACACACATACTGAAACACACGCTCACACACGCACACTCACACTCATACACACTCACACACACATACTGAAACACACGCTCACACACACACTCACACTCATACACACTCACACACACATACTCACACTCATACACATACACACATACTGAAACACACACTGACACACTCTCACTTTGCCTTCCTATCCTTGTGGGGACTCTCCATAGGCGTAATGGTGTTTCTACTGTACAGACTGTATGTGGTATTGTCCTACACTGA
>JAUCNO010000279.1:17504009-17517289 GCA_032353835.1 Enteromius viviparus | reverse complement strand
ACACTTCCGGTGGCTTCACTGCCTGACGGCAGTTTAGAACGCAATGAGCGATCCAGTCATTCTATATAGATCAGTGGTTCTAGTATTTCTTTTGGAAAATGCAGTGATATGTACTTACTGGTACATAATTCGTGTGTCACTATAGAAGTGAAAATCAGCACTTTGAGCACAAAATTCTTAACCCAAAACTCATTTAAGGTTTTATGTAGCCTCCAGCACGTCCTGATTTTGCTGAGTTAGCTGTATTCCCAAGTCAACGTATTTTGTCACAAAGTGCCAGTTGTGAATATAAAAAAAGGTTTGTCTGCATCACCAAATATGAGTGCAATGCATCATGACATGTTGTTTTAATATCGATGAAATCCTTCTGAACTTAATTATTAAAATTAAATTAATTTTGTTAGTTTTTAAGTAACTTCATTCTTCATTTTTACTTTGTTTTTTTATGATTTGCGTTATTTTATAAATGATTTGCATTATTTTTCAGTAACCGTTTTCATTTTTACTTTCATGGTTTTATTTTAGTTTATACAAGTGGTTTTTGAAACCAAAGGCTAGTCTTTTTTGTTCAGAAAAAAAACGTATCTGTTCATCACAGGTCTGGGAAAACATTCCCATCTACTCATCCGGACAACAGCCCTTGTCTACAGTTTAACTGGGACATGAACAAAAAACTCCACACCTTAAACCAGTGTTTTAGTCCAAAATGTGTCCATGTGAATTGCATCTGTATTTGTACTGGAACTGAATCTCTCCTGGAAGGTCTCTGTTTCAGACCACACACAGCACCAGAAGATGCAGATTCATGGCAAATGTTTGAGTCTCTCTGCTCTCATCTGAGAACTAATATTTAGTCAATGTCAAAATAACTTGCATAAAGGCTTATTTTGTACAAAATGTCACCAGTGCAAGTGACCCGCTGGAGCTTCAGAGGGAAAACACATCAAACTCTTGAGCTGCACAAGCTCTGTTTCGTATGTTGTTTTCAAATGTGTTGATAATACAGGTTTACATGCACTAATTTGTCAGTTGCTATGAATTCAATCTGATTTCAGACTCTGAAAGAAAGCTGTGTTTAAATGAATGCATGCACATACTGTATTTGCTTTCATGTGCATGACATGTTTTCTGAACAGAACGCCAGCACATGTGCAGTGTCGAGCATTCGTGTTCCTGGAGATATCTGTCTACCAGCAAATGTTCTCAGAGCATCCTGGCAAGGTTCTGCTGGAGTTATAAACAAATGTTCTTCCAGTAATGTTAAAACAACATTCACTGACAGTTATCCGGGCCTTAAAAATATGATTTCTAAATGTGTGTGTGTGTGTGTGTGTTGTAACTTCCAAACTTTGAGTTTGTATTAAGATGTTTCTTCAAGGTTGTATGAACATTTAGTTAGCTGTTCTTCTAAACAGCACAGAAAGTTAGCGGTCAGAAACTCTCTTCAGACTGTGTGTTTCATCATAAATAACGCTCTCAGTGTTAATAGTAGATAAATCATGTTCCCCTGTGCTGGGTGAGTGTTTCTTTGTAGAGATGTTGACTTCACTTCCAGGAAGACGTGTAGTTGAAGCGAGAGGATCTGGACGTGGGACGCTCGCCTCTGAGGGAGGTTTCATCCATCGCTCATATTTATTATCATGTTCTCTCTGCTGTCTCTAAAACTGATGAAGTGCACTGAGACGAGGAATGTGTTTAAATGTCACAGAGCAAGCGCACACACTCTCAGCGGAGGTTATCACAGATCCTCCACACCTCACATCACTGCTTATTTATTGAAGTTTGTGTTCAGCATTCCGTATGTCTAGTCTTCAATAATGTTTCATTGTGAATTACACATAAAGAAAAAAAATAGTATATGAGTACATAGCATGTACATAAAGTATGTTATTTTTGCTTACTTTTGAAGGATGCAAATCATTTTAGAGCTGATTACAGTTCCAGTATGTACAATATAGCAAATCTTGCCTGTTTATATTGCACCTAGTATTATGTAAAATTATATTATTGCTAAAGTAACTATATTCTTTCATAGCTCTTTATACAGTAAATAAAGTTGGATATATAACACCTACTTTGTCCACATGTATACTGTGGAAGTCTAAAAAAATAATAAAAAGGTTGTTTATCTCACAATTAGGAGTCATTATTATGAGATCTAAAGTCACAATTCTAGGAATGTAGCATCTTTATAAGTTTCTAACTCACGATTGTGAGGTTATATCTTACAATTCTGAGAAAAAACATCAGACAGAACTAAGTCATGATAATCATTAATTACTTTGTATAAATGTGTGAGTTACTGTGCAACTGGCTTGAGACTGATAACGCTGTCTCTTTGTATATTTAATCATCTGGTCACACTATGCATTGCTGTCAGTGTCATTAGTGAGTGATGTTACTGGACGTTTAATGTTTGTGCTCTATAAAAGAGCCACTTGGAGTTGCTCAATGCTAAGGTTCTCAGTGACGCCCATCACCGCCGCTACATGCGTTCAGTCACGTATCCTCCAGCCCTCGAGGGAGAAACCTCCAGACCTCCATGTTTCTGAAACTGTGTGTGTTGGCAGTAAAGCGGCGCGGGCGACTGGATGTGTGTGTTTTGGAGCAGCAGATCTCACAGGTGTCCAGTCGAGGACGTAACTCGACTCTGGGCTGGGACTCTCTTTTCCCCTGATCATATCAAACTCTGTCTTACGAGCTCATTATGCTGAAGCGCTTGGGACGTCCCAGCAGCTGAGGGTTTGACCTTTGACCTGGGACTGTTTGACTTGGCGCTGGTCTGTGGAGTGACGGGTCGCCTTGAGCAATGGGCTGATGGTTTTCCTGGCATATGATGCATGCACACATGAGATAATCAGGAGAATAGAAGGGAAATACAATACTAGAAAACGGGGAATAAATGTAATAAAGGATTTTGTTTAAGCTGTAGAGAAAAGAAAGATTATTGGCTGTGTTTTGATTTAAAAGTCACATAGAACAGCGTGTTACTTGCTGTTTCTTTTGCAAATAATGCCATGTGATTTTGCTATCTGTTCATTATTAATTATTTGTTCAATTTATTGTCTTTTATTAAATAATCACAGAATTTTTGTTTTTCTAGTTATTTTTCTAGTTCTTTGAATAAATACTTTTTTCAAACACAGATTCATATAGAAAACAACTGTTTGAACTGATAACAATATTTCCTTGTTTCCAAAACTTTAAACGTTACAGACATCGAACCTCTGCGCAGTCATGACCCTCGCTGTTAAAACACTACGTGTTCACCTACAGTCTGGTTTTGTTGTGGTCCAGTGGGAAAATTGTCCTGAAAATTGGCTTGTTAGATGATTGTTGTTCTACTCACTTGTGTAAATAACCAGGAACAAACTCTTAACCCTTTACATGCTGACTTAAATACACTGCAGCACAACACAACAGTCACATCAGCACCCTCCGTATATCACACGAGCAGCTTAACATTATGTTTATGAAGCCTTCTTAACTTAATATCTGATATGCATTCTTATAATGTAAACCCACATTTCACAGAATGTCCTGCAGGATGTGTGAACATTTAAAGAAACAACAAACACGGACATGATATTGTACTTAGAATGAGAAAAAGAAACATTCAAATAAAGTTATAGTTTAATCGAGAGTTCATAGAATGGAGGTTTGTAACATTTATTAAGTATTCTATTGCCTCACAGAGATTTCAGGTTAGTTAACCGGACTTCCTCCAGGGGAACGCGGTCATGCTGGAGAGCAAAGTCTTAAAGTGCTGTCTTAGAAAGCGGCTGATGTTGAGTAACCGTTGCACGGATCCTCAGATCAGCGCTTTGACTCGCTTTATGACTGTTTTAACAGCTGTTGGATGAGAGCGAGTCTGTGATCCAGAAACGTTCTGCGTAAGTAGCTCTGACCCTTTCTAAACAAACAAACACACACACACACACACACACACACACACACACACACACACACACACAGAGGCCTCTCAGGTACAGACACAGCATCCTTCATCTCGCCTACACCTTATTTATTTTGCATTGTCTGTCCTGGTAACAAGATAAATGTTAATACAAAAATCTACTGCCAAAACAGCATAAATTAATATCTGTCTATTACATGCATAAATCCACAAGATCTGTCTCCCTTTCATCTTGGTTGTGAACTTCACAGTGTTATTGTCCAAGGAACTGCTGTACAGACAAAACGTCTTGGTTTGAACATCTTTAAATAAAGGTGAAGTTATGGAGGAGATCATTACTCTCTAAGCTTTGTGGAACAACAGTACGAACATACAGTAACTGTACTAAGCAAAGATAGTCTACATAAGCAGGTTAGTTAAAACTAGTTATCTGATGTCTATCTGGATGTAACAGCACTTCTCAGTAATTATTTATCATTAGCCACAATAATATAAGAACGCACACATTAGGAATGGCACTGTATGAAACGCAAAGGTCCTTCATGAAAAAAAAAGTAAAAAAAAAAAAAGTTAAAACCTTATCTACAAGGTTGTTGAAAAACAAACAAAAAAAAAAACACTTTGGTACGTAATTAAAAATAAAACATAATACGGTGAAATACAGTATTTTTGAAGATCCATCATTTTGTATTGTGCTAAGATATATTATTTAAAACAAAAACAAAAAAGATTCCAGAATTGTGGTGTCATTTAGTGCTTTCACTTCTGGAAATTAATGCTTCTAAACTTAAAAAATATATGAAAATGTTTTTTTCATTTGTAGTTTATCACTGTGTAGAAACAATCTTCAATCAGAAATTGTTCGTAAATTTCTCAAAGAATTAATAAGAAATTGCAAGTAACATTAAATGATTTATTACAGTGTACAATGCTGAAATTAACAGCTTTAACTGAAAAAACAAAGGTTTATTTTAGCTGTCTGTCTGAAAATCTTTTCTTTCTTTCCTCAATGCATTGCTGCATCTTACAGTATGAAAGTCAACATTTAATAAAGGAAAACAGGCTTTAACATGCAAAATATTTTTTGCTTTATATTTTTGTCCCATAATTTTTGCAGCACTTGTTCTTTTAATTAAATATTTTAGATCCAAATAAAACATGTTAGCGCCTAAACTTCAGAGAGCGTTCAGACGGAACGCTTTCAAAATGTTACAGTAGACGTTCTCTTAACATTCAAAACAAAGAATTTAAAAAACAAATTATTATTTATTTTTTTAAACTCTGGACATTTTACAGAACGTTCAGAAATGAGGTTTTCATAATGTAATTGGAACATTCTCAGAACATGCTTTTGTTCGCTGCATCAAAACAGCTGATTCAAGAAGAAATTCACTCCGAACAAATGCGTTTAATTGAGCGGCTCAGTGATGTAGCCTGCACTCTGTCAGCCGTGTATGTTTCCCAGATAATCTGCACGTTTTCATGAAAAAATAGCACTGCAGAACACGCACCGCAACAAAACACAAAGCAGCTATTGCCAGCGTTCCCGGGAGCGAGCCCACACTGTTTATTTGTACTGGCAGCACGAGCGCGCACTACCTAGGGGGCAGAGAGCCTCCTCGCCCCCCTAGAAACCCATTTGGATGGAGACTGGACGGGGCCTTGACTGTTGGGGAGTCAGCCAGAGTGCAGGCCTCTTTTAATGGTCTCACGGCGGAGGCACATTCCCAGCTCTGAGAATTGGAGCAGACACGCTGGCTCCTGTCTTTGCAGCTTTCACTCGCTGCGGTGGGTTTGATAGAAGAGCGCCTCGTTAGCCCGACTCTGCCACCTGCCCTCATCACCACGAGCCTCGCGACCAAACCACAACTGAGCTTGTGATCTGTACAAATCAACCCCTCCACGCTCAATCAGTGACCTAATACTCGATCGGTGACGTCAGGACGGCCTTTCTCATTCTTTAAGACCTTTAAGGGGCTGCGTTAGCAAAGTCTGGAAACTTCTAAACTCATTTCCCAAACAATAAATAAAAACGGAAATAGTGGTGCTCTTCATGAATGATTGTCTTGTTTTCGAGTGCATCATCAAAATCTATATGCATTTCCTTCAGAAGAGCAATGATAGAGAATAACATACTTGGTAACACTTTATTTTAAGGTGTCCATTATACACAGTAATTACCTAGTAAGTACTTAGTAGTAGCCGTTGTACTGTACATAAAACAAAACGCACTTACCAGTTAAGTGAGTTATACAGCCTGTAATTAGTTTGTCATAATAAAGATGTAACGGGCTGCTAGTGTTACACATTTGTTACACACCGAGTCTGTTTCACAGCTACTTATGTAACCAAAAGATTGTCAGATGTGTTGCAGAGTTTATATAATATAATTATAAATCCAAGTACACGGATGTAAGCTGCTTATATTAAGTGTATCAAGATTGCACTTAAGTGTACTTGATGTGTATCTGTACTGTACACTTTATCTAGCTGCACCTTAGTTCGATTTAACCCATTAGTACACAGCTTAAAAACATGTCATACCTTTCTATTTACATTAAAATGAGCATGCCTTTGGGTTAGTCCAGCTCCCTATCTATTAGGACACGACTGCCCCATATAAAGCTTAAAACATAAGATAGTTTTATGAAAAACGAGGTTATGGTTAAAATACAAGTGGACGTAGGTCAAGGGGCGGAGCAAACAATCAAACACCAAGACAACCAACGAGTGGGCGGAGACATGAGTTCATTGCTGAGAGTAGCTGAGAACTGGAGTGCCATCCAGTGGCCTGCGCTGGCACCTCAGCTGACCGTGACAATCTCTCAGTAAACAAGACTCAAGTGAATATATCTCAAGTGAAATTATCTTGATTTAAGAATCTTTAGATATTTATATTAGATGACAAAACAGAAATGCTATTCGTTTATATTAGTGATATATGTTATTATAAATATTTTTCATTTATTTATTTTTTGCACTCCATGCAACATTTAATGCCAAAACCTGAGCTCAAATTTCAGACCTTAATTTGTAAAAATGTGACTTTTCAAAGCCTGCAAGAGGAAAACTGCCTTGTTTGCGGTTTGCACTGTTTGGCACAGCATTGCCAGATGCAGCTTTTGAATTGTATTGTAGATAAGCAGTGCACTGTAAGATGTTTCAAAATGTATAGTTTCTTTCCTTTTTCATGATTGATGTAAAATTATGTAAAAAGTATGTATATGCAATTAAAAGTCACAGCTTGTTTTGCATTACATTTTGCATGCTTTACCCCTTTAACAGTCTCTCCCGTTATTGAACATAGATGTGAAAGTGCAATATCCCAACTTACATTTTTATCATTCAAAATAAATAAATGAAGCAATGGCTCAAATAATTTCTTGACACTTTGGTTTGCAAATCTGAGCACAGTTAGAGATCTTGACTCTAGGAGAGATGTGAGATTTCATTTCCTCAGGAGAATTATCTTATAAGCTGAAGAATTAGGACTAAAAGTCTCCATTTAGAGAACAAATGGACGCAGACATGAGTAACTCACATCATTTAATGAGATCTCTGACTTTGGCAAATCTGAGCGCAATTTGAGATTTTTCTGAGAGTCATCTAAGAATCATGTAAATGAAATCTCGGTTGAGATGTAAAGATCTCGTTCCTCTGGACTAATAATTCACATCTCTTCATCAGAACAGAAAGCTTCTCAAACTCTTCTGGCAGGTAGCACTTCTGAGTTTCTTCCAGATATCAGATTTCCCTTCGCTGGCAGCTTCTTCAAGTGAAATATCGCTCTCCGTTTCTAAAAGCTAAACACACGCTTTCCCCCAGTCGTCCGTAATTAACTTCACCTTACATTCATCTGAACCTTCTCAGGCCGCGAGGAACATTTGAAATATTCAACATTACCTGATGACAACTATGAGAATGACAAGCAAGTTCGACACAATGCAAATAACTATCAATATTCCCACATCTTCATATGCTAAGAAATGAATGAGCAGAATTCTATGCCCAGAGAGTTGTGTTTAAATCACTGATCTTTCCCAGGAAACACATT
The DNA here is from genome assembly GCA_032353835.1 of Enteromius viviparus. NCBI lineage: Eukaryota > Metazoa > Chordata > Actinopteri > Cypriniformes > Cyprinidae > Enteromius > Enteromius viviparus. The sequence goes on along the minus strand of JAUCNO010000279.1, from coordinate 17,509,319 downwards.
TAGATGATAAAAATGTTGTTGGAACATCGATTTAAAACGTCTACGTTTTGCCGTGATTATAACATTATTTAAAAGTGACAAAAACATTTCTTGCTACATTATGTTAACTTTCATTTCAACCAAAATATAATGTAGTTTGAATATTTATTTTTAATTTACAATAAATATCCAGTTTTTATTTAGTGATTAGATTTAGTGATTTATCATATATTTATTTGAATGTTTTTAACATTTTAAGAATGTAAAAATTTTCATTTTTCTTGATGTGATTAAAACCTTGTTTAAAACTAACAAAAAATCTTAGAATGTCCATTAAGTAAAATAACATCATAAGAATTATTTGTACATTATTGAATATTATAACTAATATTTAATAAATATTCATTATTTTATACACCATTTATATAACAATTACAAAGTAAATATTCCCTGTTAGTTTTAGTAATTTTAGTAATAAATATATTGGTGTAAAAGTATGTAAATACGCAATTAAGAGTCACAAGTGTTTTTAATGTTTGAAAGCACATTTGTGTTATTATTTTCTGTGCCGTCTGAATGAACAGAAGGATATGAAGCGGTGTTGGGTTTGAAGGATGATGGTTTTCAGTGGCGGTCTCTGTCAGACAGGAATAGGTCTGTAATGTTTTCAGGCTGTGTAAACCATGTCTCCGGAACATTGTGTTTGTTAGGTCATTCTCTTAAGCACCCTTCATCCTCACGCTGTTATTCTTAACTATCCCCTCCTCCGTTTGGGATCTACGGATCTTCTGCAACCTTTCACAAATTTCCTGGGCCTCTTCGTAACGGGTCGAGTCCTGTCACCGCATGTGTCCAAGAGAGCTGGTTATTAAACCTGCACGCTTGATCCAATACATGCATTTTATTTATTGTCAAATACATGGTTTAATTGTTCTACAAACAGCTTCATTATGCCTCAGTTAATACTCTGGCTTGAATCATGCTCGTTCTTATGATGTCAGAAAGATCAATGCATGGAAATTTACTAAATATCATCATAAAACATGATCTTTACTTAAAAAGTAAAAAATAATAATGTTGACCCATGCTATATATTTTTGGCTGTTGTTACAAATATACATTTGAACACATTTAAGAGGGATGTAAGCAGACTTCAAATCATGATTCTGATGCTCAGTAGAGAACATCACTGAATGATGAACATCTATGAAAGCATCAGGTAAAAACTGAACAATGAAGTTCTCCATGGCTCTATACCAGCCGACTCTGTCTCACAAGGCTCCTTCAAATGATGCGTGTGGTCTTCATGTTTGCCAGATCAACAGAAAAGCCACATCAAAGCAACTTAAGTTCTTATTTTGTAGATAGAGGCAAATTTTCTAAAAAGACAAATGGGTCATGGAAAAGAAAAGTAGCCATAATTGCTAGCATAAAAGAGGCCAAAAATAAGCTAAATGGCAGTGAAAGTGGCATTAATGATGGTAAGAAAGCGTCAACAGTTTCTTGAATTTATTGCTTGTGTAATGTTATATTTTAATTCACAGTTTTTACACACATTTTCAAAACTTTGTCTCTTTTTCTTTTCAAAACTGTACACAAAAATCCAATAATTGCACACACAAAACACCTCAAATCTCTAGCAACATGAAATATCAGAATATCCTTAAACGCAAACACTGTCGCCATAATATCAACTCCTAGATCTGAACTGTGTGTAATGTCAAAGGCTGAGAATAAGTGTGTGCTTCTGCTGTAAGATTTTCTGCAAAAAATTTACAGGTCTACATGAGATCTGCACCTGCACAGAAACACCTGTTATTAATCTAATCATAAACCTTCACATGTTTCATAAACAATTTGGCTGATTTGGATGCAAATGCAACACATGTCTGCATGGGCCAAAATGAATCTGTGGTACTGAACACACCCATCATAACTGTAATAAAATACATTCTGGTTTTTATTTTACGAGGTGGGATTGATTGTTGGATATTGATGTCAGTCCTGAGACGATTCGGCTGATTTTCCATCTCCATGTTTCCTATTGCCAGACACATTTTCTTGTACTTAATTGGTGTGTTTTCTTGTTTGTCACTTGCTGATGTAATACTGTGGAGAGAAATTATTTTATGTTCCATGTGAATCGAGCTATCATCCGCCTATTACTTTTCCAGATGAGCTTAACCGCAATTCCAGGAACATCCCTCTGCTTGGAGAGCTGTGTTCTTGTTTACTGTGTGTGTGTGTGTGTGTGTGTTTCTCATGAATGGAAAGCTTTGAATTGCTGTGGTAATGGAATCTCATTGCCCGGTTATTCCAGTGAGTAGCGTGTGAGTTTGAGCAAAGTTGGCTACGACTAATTTTGTCTCACTTTCTCATCCAGAGTGGTTCTTGACTGCTTTTGCTTCAGGGCCCAGATTTTACAGCGCACTGGACAGCAATTAATTTTTCTACAAGAATAGTGTTTTTAAAATCAAACATTGAACTTTTTTAATATTACCGTAACTGCATTAACTCAAAAAATGTTGAATTATTAGTCATAAGCTGATGTGAGTAAATGGTGATTTTGTGAAATGCAGAGGCTTTCATGGGCTGTATTCTGTACAGACAAATATGTAAATGATAAAGCTTTACTGGGATGCAGCTGTATTAAAGTACGCAGGACCTGATTTGGCTTAGTTCGACGTGTCACTGGGTCAACATCTTTGTCTCAGATTTGAAGAACCAGTTTATGGTTTTTGTGAAGGTTAGGCTTACAATCAGTGTTTGGTGCTTGTTCATCAGTGTCAGTCATCTATCATTTCCTCTGATTTTAGGCAATATTCATGGCAGGGCTGTAGTACTCCAGTCCGGTCTCGGACTCGCTGGTATTCGGACTCGGGCTTGTCTCGGTCTCGGTCACTGGTCTTGCCAAATATGGCTTTTGGTCTCGACCGAGTCCAGGTATCTTTATTATGTTCCCAGTAAGCACACATTTTAAACTTTTTCGTCACGTCATCTGCCCAAACAACCCATCACTACCAATAACCAATCACAAAAACAGAAAAACAAAACAAAAAAGTAATAACCAATCACACACTAGAGTATATTTGTCTATACAAATGTCTATACTTAAAAATCATGGGTGTTGTGACACTGTTTTTGCTTTTAGATAAACAAATAATCCAAAATGATTGTCTTGATGATGTCATGCATAAGACTTTTTTTTCCTGTCCTGGACTACGTCTTGACTCGGACTCAAACTTTTTTAAACTCAGCCTTGTCTTGGACTTGAACCTCTTTGGACTAGGTCTTGACTTGGACCCGACTAGTCCTGGTCTTGGACTCGACAAAAGTGGTCTTGACTACAGCCCTGACTCATGGGTAGGGTTAGGTTAAGGTGTAGAGATATGGTCAAAACTAAATTTTGGAATAAAATTTTGTTCCAGGGTCAGCAGAATATGTTAACCCAGAAACACGTCGAACTCGGCAAAATCAGGACGTGCATTAAAACACAGCTCTGAGACTAGAAGAGAAGCAAACAGATGTAAATGACGGACATTGGACGACTTGCAAATGTGATGCTGTAATGTCATGAATATGCTAATTTGGATATTGCGCCATCAGACTTTTCAAACTTTAACTTTAGACTTTCCATTGGGAGTATTTGGCAAAAGCCTTCAACAAATCAACTTACAGTATTTAATGTTTTTAGGCATCAGCTGTCTATGCAAGAAATGTTTTTAAATAACGTTATAATCACTACAAGAAAATTGCAACACTGCTCAGTGTTCTCAGCGTTTACTGTAGGTTACCTTTCATGTTGGCATTAGACAAATTTTACAGGCCAACTCAACTAATTTGGTTTCAAAATATATGGTTTGATTGGACACATGACCTTTGACATCTACAACAAAACTAAGGAATGCATCATGTATCTCTTCACATTTGAATTTTTTATTTTTTTTATCTAAATATCTGAAAGGGCTTAATAAAGATATGCGTAAAAATACATAATAATCATGTTGGTCTGAGCTCAGATCCACCAGAGCTAAACTTAATCCAAACTAAATGACTAGTTGGTTGAAGGATATATTGTTGACCCACTGATATGTTTATAATGGCTTTGCTGTAGACGTCGGTCAAACACGCTTGGCATCTCTGACAGATCTGACTGCTCTTGTAAAACTGATGGGAAACAAACGAGCGTTATTGAAGCAATGTGCGGCTGATTTGTTTGTAGTCCGGGGAATTTGACTGCGGAGCTCTTGGAAGAACGTAGTCCGTCTGTGATTGTTATTGGTCTGCAGTCTCTCTCTCACATAAACCCTCTTCGCTCGAGGGCCTACAGGTAAAAGATGCGTGTGAACGGACACTTTTCATGCCTGTATGTTTGTTTATGAGGGTGTGTTGGTGCATTTATGAGCTCCTGCTCTTTCATGGCAAGGAAAAACATTTAAACAATGAACTTGCAAACATTTAGATTAGAGACTCGGCCTTCAGTGACTGTTTTTGCACCGCCATCAACTGGATTCTGGTTTTCTTTAGGCAGGCTTCATTCAATTATTTTAAACAAATTAATAAAGTAAAAGATAACTACTAGGCACAAAAAATACCTTTAAAAGAAATGCATACAATATTGCGTTACTCCCTAAAAAGTACCGAAAGTTTCTTTGCAATTCCTTTTAAAATCTGGGCGGAGCCTACTTGTTTGTTTTTAATATAAAAAAAGGTCTATTTTTGGCAAATGTAAAACATTTTATTCATTTTGAGGCATTCTGAATGTGTTTTTGTGCAACTGAGATAAACACATGCTTTGCCAATAAAAAAAGGTATTGCATTACTTTACTAGTTACTTGATTAATATACACCGTAGACAAACATATATTGTGTAAAAAGTATTTATTTTGGATGTGATTAATTGCCATTAACTATTTAATGAGATATTATATTAGAGCCGGACCGATTTATCGGCAGGCCGATATTAGGCATTTTCCAAACTATATCAGTATTTATAATTGCCGATAAATTAATATTTTAAAAATAAAATAAAAATGGATGGAACACCTTAATGGTGCGTTCACACCGGACGCGAATTGCGCGATAGTTTCGGAATTCTGCCCCTTGCTGGTAATCACCTCACTACTAGAGCAAGCTCCTGATTGGTTAACGCGGCGCGACTTTTCGCCAAAGTTCAGATTTTTCAACTTGAGCGTTTCGCACAATTCGCGCGAATCGCGCCATTTGCACCGCTTTATTGGCGCGATTCGCGCCTCAGGATGTCTATTCGCGTCTTTGCATTGACTTAACATGTAAATCACTCGCGCTTGACGCTTCATTCGCGTCCGGTGT
>JAUCNO010000279.1:17476759-17499764 GCA_032353835.1 Enteromius viviparus | reverse complement strand
CGACCGACTACTTTATCAATCTGCTCTTGCAGTTTGGTTTGGATTGATGGGTATTTGACTAATAGAAGCAGTATCCAATTCAAGGCAGTGGAGATGGTATCCATACCTGCTCCAATGAGATCAGAAACCGTACCTTCAGTATGAGCCTCGGTCAAGCCCGTCTCTCTGTCTGCTTGATCAATCACGCTAATAAAGGCGTCACTCATGTCTCTTGTGACCTCAGGGTCGTAGCTTTGCCTGTGCTCCACCACTTTACCTTTGACAAATGTGAAGAAGTCATTATTGAGGTCTTTGAAGCTCTGAAAAATGCTCCTCACGGGATTGGGAAACGACTGCAACCAAGGCATGACATCCACCAAACTTCCAGCTCCTACGGTTTCGCTGAACTTGTTCACGTTGCCCAAGAGAGTCCTGAACTCAGAGTCGTCGTGTCCGTAGCGTTTCCCGAAACAAAGAGCACAGATGATGTTAGCAGCCGCGACTGTGAGTTCGTGAGACGGATCGAAGTATCGGTCGTTTGCACTCAATCTCAGAAACGTTTCAATCAGCTCCTCGGCTTCAGCTGCAATGTGCTTCTCAAAGGACTTTTTCGTTTGGCTGTTTGCGGAAGAGAAGGCACGAATGGTGGACTGGGCGAGCTTCCGGTGCATCTTCCATTGCTTGCTGTAGCTGGTGAAGGTCATGCTCGTCCCGCCGGAAACCGACCGGAAGGACACAAAGTTCGGTCTGCCTGCAAACACGGTGCTGTGTTGAAGCAGCGCATTGCGTATGGCCGATTCTCCATTGAGAACCACTATATCGCTGCTGCCCAGTCTAATTTGGTAGACGTTTCCGTACCTCTTTGCCAGCTTGGAGAAGGTGATGTGGGGCATTTGGCCAAGCTGCATGGCGTTCCCCACAAGCGGCCAAGCGTAGGGCCCTGGAAGCCTCTTCTTGAGGGTGAGGTTCCTGACCCAGAAACAAGCCTCCAGACAGCAGAGGAAGATGAAAGATGCAATGAGGGCCGGCTGGATCTGTCCACTCCACTCCTTAAGGATGCTACTGCCCTTCATGCCCAACTCTGCGTCTGAAAGCGCCATGATAACTCTACAGGTTTGTTTTTGTATAAATTGCAAGTGTTTTAGTAACTCCCCATCTTGAATGCAAGTAGGAATTTAAGAAGCTCAACTCCCTGTGGTTTTCTGCCGTCTCCAGCTCTGGGGTTACAGGAAGACGGGTCAGGGTTTGCAGAGCTGTGGTGTCTGTCCAGAGATGACCAAATTAGAAGAATGCAGATTTCTGCCTTGACACTGTGTTATATATCTCTAGAGTAGGAGGAGTCTGGGCCACAGGTTCGTTTTCTTTCCCCCCGACTCTCTCTGACTCTCCACCCATTACGGCCTGGACACACAAAGGATTCCCAACATGTTCTTAAACCATCTACAGATGCATGGTGCTGCAGACAAGTGCATATCAATATACGTTAGATATGAGATAAAAACATACCAAAGTGAGTGTCGTTTGTTTTTAAAAAAAAAGGGCAGTACATTAAAGTGTATGCTTTAAATAGATGCAATTTTGAACTTAAAGCCAGTCAGCACTGTATTTGTTGGATCTTATTGTTTCTGCACACCTGTGCTTCCTCTTCTAATACACCTGTGTGAACTTGAGGAGAAAGAACAATGAGACTTCAAATACGCAGAGAAATGAGCATGAGTTGCAACATTTACAATGCATATACAGATGCTTGCTTTTTTGGTTTATATAATTCAGTCAAATATATTTTATTGAGTTTTTAAATGCATTTTGGTGGCACTGTATCTCTGTGTGTGTATAAGAGAGTAGGAAAATAGGGTAAATGGATATAGGCCTTCATTTAATGACGGCTGTTGCTTTCTATATATTTTTAATAGATAATTTTTTGTCTTACAAAAAATGCTGTCGTTTTACTTTTTATAGAATACATTGTCTAACGTATATGAGCTCTGGAAGTCTGCTCTAATTGGTGTGATTCAGTTTTGTTTGGAATCCACAATGCGATGCCAACTGAATGCTAGTGAAATCAAGTCACTTGAAGAATTCAGTCTGTAAACTGGTGAAAGGGATTTTTTAATCCGTCAGACAATGAACAGATACAAACAATGGAGTTAAATATGTACCACGAGAGTGCGTTTATCATGAGCTGTAGTTAGAATAATGACTGTTATATAAATGTAATAAGATAATTTGACTTTAAAGATGTGGCTTTACAGAAATATCTCAGAAACTGAATGCAAACTGAAATATTGGCCATAAAACTAACAATAAGGGTATATAAGTGAAGACAGATGCAGACTATTCAGACAGTAAGTTTGGATGCCAAGCTGGTTTAGTCTGATGTGATTTATTTATTTATTTTTTACATTCATATTTGATTTTATGTGTGTATATATAGGCCTACATGTATTTTCTTAGAAAATGTGCATCAGGATCAAAACTGAAAGAGACTAAGTGCGTCTTCACAGGCTGCAGAACAGCACTTTATTTATTCCACTTATAGCTTATTTTCCAATAATAAAAAGAACACATATTTAAAACAATACCTGAACAATAATAATACAAAATCTTTTTTTTTCTTTCAAAATAGCTGTATTCCTGAATACATGCAATTCAGTTACAAAGCTTGCAAAAGTTTCAGTGTAAACATTTATCATAATAAATGCATATGCATGCATATGCATATGCAATGCATGCATGTGATATAGGAGTACATCTTGAGAGACAGTAGTACCTCTAATTTATACTGCTGGTTTTATACATGATTTTGAGGATTTGTTTTGTGGACGTGGGAGAACCTTTAAAAGGACATGAGCTGAAAGCTGAAAATTCATCCAGAAATTAATTTAGTGATCCACTGAGCAATAGAACAGACACAGACAGCAAAGCATTGATCGCAAATTGGCATTTCAACAAAGGACCTTTGCAAGACTCTCAATTTTATATGCATTGTATAAAGAATATAATTTATATAAAAATTGTATATTGGGTATAAAACAAATACTTAAATGCCTTAAACTTAAAATACCTGAAGTACATAATCACATTGTTATACAGTTTTATGCAAGCATAATTAAATGCACTGCAATGCCAAATCTGAGTCGAGCTCATAGGAAGTAGAAGTACTCCAACAGCTGCTGCCCATTATCATGACTCAACGCCATCTACAAACAATTGCAAACAATATTACATAATAATTGATATGTCTACAGTGAAAGTGGCTTAGCATTGGACCATAAACCTTTCATATTGCAGTCCTTCTAATGTTATTTTGAAGCATAGATGGTGTTTTATAAACACAAAGCAATTAAAACATTACTGTTAAGAATCTCTTCAGTTACCTGACAACATATTCTATGGATGTGAATAAATCAGTTCATTGCGAATGTGTATAAATATTAAATATACAATTACTAACAGCATTCAGTGCAGTTTTACTAATACTCATGGAATACATTTGTAATACGTTCAGTCTCTGCTGGCCTTCAGTCACAATCACAGGCTGGTTATTTATTTATACTCATGCCGGCGATACCAAGCCAAAAAGTTTTCCTCTGAGCTTGGCTGAGATTGTGTACTGGAGCGGCTTCAGTGCTAGACCATACGAGCAGTCCATGGAGAGATCCTGAGAGGGGTTGCTCTCAAACGAGCACTGGTGCAGGAGGATGGCAGAGAACAGAAAGACCTCCAATTTGGCGATCTGATCACCAATGCATCTCCTCTTCCCTGTCGAGAAGATCATCACGCTGTTGGTCAGGTCTTTATCCAGAGCTCCGGCCTCATCCAGGAATCTCGACGGGTCGAAGATGTGAGGATCCTGCCACTTCTGAGGGTCGTGGTTGACGGACCACTGGTTGATAAACACCACGGTGTCTTTGGGGATGTGGAGGCCTTCGATGGTGACGTCTGAGGTGGTGGAGTGCGGGATGGTGACAGGGACGAAGCTGGTGTAGCGCATGGTTTCGTAGATGAAGGCATCCAGATAGGCTAGATTGCTTTTGTCTTCCATTGATGGGAGTCTGTCACGACCGACTACTTTATCAATCTGCTCTTGCAGTTTGGTTTGGATTGATGGGTATTTGACTAATAGAAGCAGTATCCATTGCATGACTGTTGACACAGTGTCTTGTCCTGCTCCGATTAAATCAGTGACTGTAGACTCAACAAAGTCTTTAGGCAGCATGCTCTCTTTCCCGTGCTCAATTACGCCAATGATTGCATCGCTCATGTCACGGGTGACCTCAGGGTTGTACGTGTCTCTATGCTGCACCACTTTGTCCTTCACATAAGCAAAGAACTCTTCATTGATGAGCTTGAAGTTATGATAAACGCTTCGGACTGGATTCGGAAACGACTGCAGCCAAGGCATGACGTCCACCAGGCTCCCGGCACCGACGGTTTCACCAAACTTATCCATTCTTCTCAGAAGAGTCCTGAACTCGGGATCATTGTGGCCGTAGCGTTTTCCAAAGCAAAGAGCACAGATTACGTTTGCAGCTGCGATGGTGAGATCATGCGAAGAATCAAAGTGTCGTCCGTCGGCGCTGAGCCGTAGAAACTTCTGGACCAGATCCATGGCTTCGCAGACAACGTGCTGCTCGAATCTCTGCCTGGTTTGAGTGTTCACCAACGAGAACGCTCTCAAGGTCGATTGCGCTACTTTCCGATGCACCTTCCACTGTTTGCTGTAACTGCTGAACGCCATGCTCCGGCCGCCGGAAATCATCTGAAAGGACACAAAGTTCGGCCTCCCAGCAAATTCAGTGCTGTGCTCAATGAGCGCCTTGCGTATGGCCGCGTCTCCGTTCAAAACCACGATGTCACTTCGCCCGAGTCGGATCTGGTAGACGTTACCGTACTTCTTTGCCAGCTTGGAGAAAGTGATGTGTGGCATTTGTCCCAGCTGCATGGCATTGCCCACCAAGGGCCAGGCGAACGGGCCTGGGAGCCTTTTCTTGATCGTCAGATTTCTGACCCAAAGACAGGCCTCCAGAAAGAAGAGGATGATGAAGAATGCTATCAAAGCTGGCTGAACCTGTCCGCCCCATTCCTTCATGATGCTGCCGCTCTCAAACTCAGCTTCAGTCAGAGCCATTCTTCGGATGCACTTTTATTCTTCTAATGATATTCTAATGCTAAATATAGAGAGAAATATAAGCATCCATTAAAAATATTTTTAAAAAAATGACTCAACTTCTTTTTGCATGCAAAATAAATGCAAACAAACTCTTAATTAATCTGCATGCACTGATTTAGAGTGTTCTACTCTCTTTAATTTTCCAGGTTAAGCTGACAGGGTTTTGTGAGCTGCTTGGATGGATCCATGTCTTTTATATATGTTTTCAGCACAGGGGGCAGGACCCGATGATAGTCTCACTCCTCCCCTTATGGAAGCCGCAGGGACTCCGTTAGAAGCTCTGAACGTCTGGCTGCAGCCGAACGCGGAGATCAGAGCGCGCAATCGGTTCTCTTCGCCGGGAAAACGTCTGAAAATAGTGCGTAAATCATCTTTTGTTTCATTTGCGCACGCTCTGCGCGGGGTTTTCTGATCATCGTTGGCGGAGATGCATAAATCTCAATTGTGCAAAACTCTTGCGGTTTGTGCCAGTCGTCAAATAGTGATAAACTCAAACGGAGTGATGCATTAAACGTTTTACTGTATGTTGCCGCAGCTGAACTCTTTGCATCTCTTTATTTGCGCACACTTGTAATCGTTATTTCTGCTCTGATTTGCACAGGATTACGAAAATGTTATTTTAGGCTTGGTGCAATCATCGACGGCTTCCCAGACTTCAGACTTTTGTCTTGGGGAATGTTTCGTAATAAAGAGACGCTCTGTTTTGCAGACCCACTTTACATAAACCCTAAAAATGGAAAGGTATGCATGCATGGAGTTATACAACACGACTAGATATTAAACAAACCGTGCTATGCCTGTGCCTACTATAATCATCATAATTTATAATGAATATGAATGTCAGTATGAAATAGCATCTCATGTCATAACAGACATTAAAATTAGTCATGCATATTGTAAAAAGATTAGATGATTGCACCATCACAAAGTTATTTTAATCGTTGCAGAATAATTTGTCAATGCAAATTTGATCTCTGAGAACAAACAATTGATTTTTAGTACAAATCTGATCTTTAAGAGCATAATTTGATGTTGTGTTCACATGTCGATGGTGCATCATGTTCTGGGGTCTCTGATCTCATCGTAAATCAAGCCAGGGTCTCTCTCGGCTATTTTCCTCTCACAATTTCAGGATAAATTTTCACATGTGTTTTTGGGTATGCAGTCATTGAGAGATGGGCTTAATTGCAAGCATGCCTTCATAACGTGCACTAAAGCAGATTCTCTCAGAATACACCAATAGACACTTTATTCTGTGAGAAAGCACATCCTGAGGGTTAAGTGTCCTTAAAAGTTTAACGACGATTTAGTTGCATGTCTATATGCATTTCATTTTTCATTTGCTGTTTGGTCTCTTTGTACAGACTATGTTTATATCATAAGAGCATTAAATAGAAGTTACATTGGTATTTTCTCACTCATATTTGCAGCTCGTCCATCAGTGAGAAAGAAGTTCTCTGAAGTCTCAAGATTTAGGCAATAGAACTGAATGTTCTTGATGCAAGACGTTACTCTTCTGAGCGCCAGGCAAGAGATAAATGTTCCTTGTTTCCTCACCAGGAGGAGTTTATTTTTGCAGGGATCTAATGACCCTAATTTCAGCGCTGCAGAATTTCTAGAGTCAGAGAGACAGTAGCATTGATTTCTTGCTGATAGTACACTTTCCTGGATGCATACCACCCCTAAAATGAGATGTGCCTCCTTCCCTGAGAAGAGAGGAAGGAGAAGCTGCCAAATACAATCAGTTCCAATCCACTTGGATTTAGGAGCCCACTGTTTTTGCTCCCTAGGAGAGAATAAACATCTTCACAGAAACAAGCTTAGATTTCAATGTGCACTGTTCAGGGAACACTATAGAGAAGAGGAACTAGTGAGCAATAAACTGACTCGGTTAATAATATCTGTGTGGAAGCAGTAGACATAATAAAACAAAGTGGTATGTTTAATCCACTAAAAAATTTTTAATGCATTAATTAAAATGCTCTTTATAGTGCATTATGATCTCATGAATAACAAGGAATCTGCAAATATTATAACTTTTGTTACACTTGTTCATGAAATGCATTAATGCACATTATTAATTACTATTAATGCTTGAAGTTAAGTGTTATCTATTGTCTTAAATCTAAAAAAGTTCTCACAGATCTCACATTTTTATTTAATACATTTTTTTAAAGCTCAGAATTTTGATTGAATTTGTAATATCTGCAAAGTAAACCACAGCCACTACAGCTTTTAACTAATGATTTAATTCATAATCCATTATATTAGATCATTAAACATCAAGAATGTAACAATATTATAATATTGGTCTGGTATTAGTTAATATTCTGTGTATAAACAGTATAAAACATTTTTGTAATATAACATCAAAATATATCTAAATAACAGCAAAACATTCATTAACAGTTAATAATTGTTAATAATTGCTTTTCATCAAAAAACAAGGAATTTTACAATTTTGCGATATCTTGTGTAAGTATACGTATGTCTGTGTCTATACATATAAACCACAGTGACAAGCTTTTTAGTATTTTTATTTTATACCTCATGATACTTTATGTCATAAAATAAAATATCAAATGTTATTTTGATGACTCTGGGTTTGTAGTGTTACTATCAGAGCTCAGTGCTGCCAAACTCCCGTCACCTCTTTCAATACAGGAGAGTCCTCTGGAATCCCATGATTCACATATGGTCTCTCACATCAGCGTCCGCTCTAATCAGAGCCAGCTTTGCGGCGAGAGTGTGTGTGTTGCGTGAGGCTGTCGTGTTTGCTTGCCATTATTCAACTTAACCTGGCTGTGAAAGGCTGGCCGTGACCCTGCAGGGTCGGGAAGGTCGAGGACTTGGCAGCCGCCAGCGTGTGGATGCAGGTCTCACGGCAGACGAGTCGATCCCGGTCTGGAGCTAATCACTGTTTACTAGAATCATTTCCACTTTTCAGCAGGCTACTGTCACGCACGGCCAAGGGAGGGGGGAGGTCTGGGGGTCCGATGGAGCCGGCGGGATTCAGAGAAAAGGGACGAACCGTAGGAATGCAAATGCAGATTAGACAGCAGTGGTGATCCAGAACCCCAAACGAGCGACTGACACTCAGTGAGAGGAAATGAACACACTCTCTCTCGCTGCAGGACACTAACCAGTGCTTTATGAGCGTGACTCACCAGTGCCATCTTGACCATGTTAGCGTTCAATGGAGTCTATTAATGCCAGTGACGTAATGCTGATTCACTTCAGCTCAGCTTTTTTTTTCTCGCAGGATTTGAATGATTTAAACAGTAGATTCTCACATTCTTGCAGAAAATGTGAATGGAGAAATGTTTGAGTGGTTGCCAGGGTGTTGCTATGCAGCCGTTTAACTGTTTTGAGTGGGTGATGTTGCTATAGAGTTGAAAGTTGAGAGAGCTACTACATTTGAATGTTGGTAGGGTGTTGCTATGTAGTCGCTAAGGTGTTTTGAATTTGTTTTACTATTTATATTTTTTTATGTTGCTATGGATTTGCTAGGGAGTTACTGAAGTAGCTTGTTGTCAGGGCATTGCTATGAAGTTGCTAGGAAGTACACATGCAGTTTCTATAAGAGGGCTACTGCAGTAACTTGTTTCCAGGTTGTTGCTATGCAGTTACTAGGGAGTCACTACAGCAGGTTGTTGCCATGGTGTTGCTATGCAGTCACCAAGGTGTTTTGAGTGTGTTTTAGCATGCTGCTAGGGAGTACCTGCAGTAACTTGTTTCCAGGTTGTTGCTATGTAGTTGCTAGATAGTTACTGCAGCAGGTTGTTGCCAGGGTGTTTCTATGCAGTTGTTAGGGAGTTACTGCATCAGGTTGTTGCCAGAGTGTTGCTATGCAGTTGCCAGGGAGTTACTACAGCAGGCTGTTGCCAGGGTGTTGTGCAGTTTCTACAATGTTACTGTAGCAGGCTGTTGCCAGGGTGTTGCTAAGTGGTTTCTAGGGAGTTACTACTGGTGTTGCTATTAGCTAATAAGGTATTCAGAGTGTTTTTAACATGTTACCAAGCAGTTTTAGAAAAGATAGGTTGTTGCCAGGGTGTTGCTATGCAGTTGTTATGGAGTTATAATAGTCGGTTATTGCTGTACAGCATATAGTATCAGATTATGAAGGCATGGATTATTTTATCTTTATAAATTTAGTTTAATCTTGCAACTAGAAATCTGCTGTTGTGCTTTGTGTGTGATTTATATTTTTATGACGTGCATGAACATTTTGTTTTTATTACATAAATCGCATCACAAAAATATCCAAGGTTCCCAAACACAGGCTATCTTTAACTGAATCCATTGAGGTTATTGAATTATTGCGGTCTGTTCTAAAACGAGAGCGAGTTGCCTTAAGGAAACCCAAGTGCACAGACGTCTCACAGTGGGATGTTTGTGCTTTCGCCAGGTACATTAGACCACAAATCTCCTCTTTCTCTGACCTCTGATCGACTTTGGCTCCAAGATCCCGTCGGCCAATCAGAAGTGAGTGCCGTGTGTTTCCTCCAATCAGAACCGACTGTGTGAGCATTAGTGATTTGATGTGGCCTGACATTTAAGTGAGATCAGTTACTTCATTTCAATATGTCAATGATGAGCGCTCCTGAGCATTTTTCGTCTGTTAATAACGTGACTTGGCCGATGAATGGTGATGGAAAATGTAGAGTTGAGTTATCAAACACACCAGAACAGTGATGCTAAGTAACAGATGTTTTTACATTTCATCATGATCATATTTATAAGTTATTTAGTAGATACTTTTATATCAGCATATACAACATTGAACATAAATTAATTAATTTATTGCATTTACATTAACTTATTAAAACACTTCAACGTGCAACAAATAAAAAATAAAACCTTTTTATTTTTGTGCAACAAGAAAATAAGACCATTTTAATTTTTTTTTATTAAATTAATTAAGAAATATATATTTTATAATTTGACATTTTTTCTTGATGACAATTAAGAATGTATCTACACTGCATCTGTATTTCTCAGCGTTTATTATTTAAGAAATTAATTCGTAAAAATATAAATTATATGATAGTCATGTTTAATTTCATAATATTGTAATTTATTTGTCATTAAAATCAGTCACAGCATGGATGTGTGTGTGTGTGTGTTCAAGCACAAATTAAATGCAGAGATGAGCCAATATTTTTCATGCCATGTCTTAAAATACTTTAGGCAGAATTTAGAGTTCTCTGAAATATTTGCACATCAGCAAACATTCCCTCCCTTTTTGTCTTGGCATGAAGAGGAGTTTGTTCTTAAGCAGAAGTTTTGAGGCATGTTGTTATTTCAACGTAGAGACTGTTTTCCTCTAAGCCAAATTATCTGCTGAACTTCTGTTGATCTATGTTTCCATATCAGGATCAGCTTGAGCTTTTAGTCGCTAAGTGCGTTTTGTTTCAGTTTTAGCAGCACGGTACTAAATGAATGACTGTGTGGAGTGATAATGGGCTCTGCGTTCTCTATAGGTGCGCTCTGATGTCTTCAGCAGAGGTTTCTTGCGTGCGAGGATGAGTTTGCGTGCCACACCGGCCTAGCGTGCACAGATCCCGGTCACCGGCCCCGGCCTCCCCTGGGAGGAGGAGGAGATTAAAATGAGACGGGGAAGGAAAAAAATACGGCGAGAAATGGCTTCCAGATGACCCCGATTTGAGTTGGTTAGCTCATTTGTAGCTGGCAGACAGACTTTGACAGGAACAATTACAGCAGCCCGAAGCTCCACACAGCAGCAGCACATCTCCAGGTTAATGAAGGATTACTCACACATACATCACAACCATCTCACTATAAATAAACTTCACTCTGATCTACAATGTGGGCTTAAGTAATACGATTTTTTGAAGTTTTTAAAAAGAATGGTATTATGGTATAAAATCTCGAAAACTCAAAATAGAGTTTAATATTTCTACGATTATAATTATTATAAGAATAAGTTGCTATGAAGTTTCTCTTCATGTTGTTGTTTGTATATTAAGTCTTTAAGGTTGATTGTGTTTAATTTCCCATGCAGCAAAAATATATTTTCAGATGTATTCTAAAATACAATACAAAAAGGGCAAAAAGTATATATATATATATTCACTACATTCAGTATTAACTGAAATATATTTTATTTTAATATATTTACCGTTTTTTGTATAGTTAAAAAAATCTTTTTAAAATATACATTTATATTAAAAACATTTAAAAATGAATTTTGCCCTCAATATACTTTCGGTAATGTAATCTGTTACATGTATAAACCTATAACACATTTGAAAAGGTGTTATTTAAAGTTAACGTTAATAAATTATAATCTATAATGCTCATGATGGGTTTGGTTAGTTAGAATGGGTAGTTAGTTAGCGCTTGCTGATAGATGTGTACAGTAACTGCACCGTGTAGCCATGTATACTGATTATATAATTATTTGCATGCAACATAAATTCAAATTAAATTAAATAATGATATGCTTTTCAAGTGATTAGTTACTTATACATTTTGAATGTTTTAAGTTTTTATGGGATGCTTTTGCTTGTTGCCACTTTGCATGCAAGTGACTTTTTTATTTGCTTGTAGCTTTTCTGTCTGCTTATTTGGTATGTGCTTGTGCAAGACTGGAGAAATCTCATGCAAACTTTTTTTTTTTGCTTTATTTTAATGCACCGATGAATGTACTGTAGTTGCCGGGACTGACGTGTATCGTAGCTGGGATAGTTAACGCGGGTGGTCTTTGCAGCGGTGCAGTCGTGTTTGTCCTAACTGCTGAATATCACACTGACAAACCACAGTCATTCACATGCAACCGTGTAAATGGAGACATGCAATTAGAGTCCAAACCTGCTCCAAGGGGAGCTCGATTTGTATCACAGTACGCCCTGTGAAGTCTTTCCTCAAGGGATCATGGGAAGAGATCCGATCTCTGTTCTCACTTTATTCTGGGATAAAGCGTGCGGATTCTCAGCCCTGTGTTTGGTCTGATCTTGTTTACAGGCTATAAATCCACTGCTCATGTGTGACACGAGTGACATGATGTAGTGGGACAGTAACAGCTCGTAAGGACACTTGTTATCAATCACACATTTTCTCAGTTCTGCATTCCAGATGCTCTGAAAATCATAGACCCAAAGCAGAGACAAAATATAAAGACACCACGAATGCATAGATTAGTTCAGTGCATTAAGATAATTGGTTTAGAAGATTTCTGAAATGTTTTAATATGCAGAAGTACATTATTTAATTAATTATCGAAGTTAAGTATGCACTGATTTGCACACACTTCCAGGACAGCTGAATGAAGACAAGTTCAACATTGTTGTTTTTTGATTGACATATTTGGATTTCTTTCTTTATCACTCCATAAATCAGAAATTCAGACAACTATTAATTTTTGCTGAATGAATCAGACGGATTTATTAAAAAGGCAGACTCAGTCTCCTCGAGCAGGAGATGCTTTAAGTACAAGAAGTAACCACGGTAACGTCTGTAGACAAAGCAGCTCTGAGCGATGGACCGTGCATGGACCCAAGTTAACTTCCGGTCTGTGTTTGTTTAACGCAGCTAATGATGAGTAATGAAGTTAGTCTCAGGTTTTAGTGCCGTGGGATGTGTTTCCTATACATGTTTATTTGTTACGACCTGCCGCGATATGAAACTGACCGATTGTCCAAAAGGCTTGAATAATCATCAGCACGTAATGCACGTTTAAAAGTCAAACCGAACCGTGGGTGAAAGGGCCATGTCACAAATACGCACGCCCATTACTGCTGATTGGCTATGAGTTTGTTTTGCTAAAGGGCCCGAATCTTCTTGTATAAAAAATACAGATGCAATAAAATAATAAAACAGCAATAGTTTTCTCTTTAAAAAGTGTATTTGGGATATTTTCTTTCCACTATATTCCAAAACAATATGATATGAAAAGCTAAAAGAACCAAAACCTCAAAAATGCCCAGTGCATGAAAAACAGTGCTTTTGTTTAGTGTCTCGCCTTGAAATATAATTTATTAAAGGAAAGCAATAACAAAGTTCCCTGAGAATTGTTGTGTTCTCTCACAAAAGTATTGTTTACCCAAACAATCTTTAAACTCTCAAAACATTTGCTTTTTGAAAAACAAAAAGTAATTATTATTCATATTTATATTTATATAAAGTGCTACATAAGCTCCTCTGCAAAAACCTCCAGAATATGGATAGGAATAAAAGCTAGTTTTGCAAGTAGTGTCATGTGAATTTATTAAAGAGACACAATAAAAATGTTGCCTAAATGTGTTCTCTCACAAAATATTAGCCCTCTTTCACAAATAATACATTTTTATTTACATTTTTTATTGTTTTATATAAATCAGTTCAAATAATATATGGAAAACCCCCTCAGTTAAAAACTTGAGATGAGATATAGATATGATAGTAGAATAATATATGAAAAGCCAAATATCTCAAAATTGTGAAAATTATAGACAATAAAAAGGTTGTGCTGTCAAATGATTACATCCCAAGGATTGGTGTACATAATATGTACTGTATATATATAACAGAAATACAGACTCATACAGTATATATTTTAAAAATATACATGTATTTTCTTTTATATGCATACTTTATATATATATATATATAAGTATAGTAGTCAACATTTAAATTTGATTTAAAAAATTC
Source organism: Enteromius viviparus (assembly GCA_032353835.1). Lineage (NCBI taxonomy): Eukaryota > Metazoa > Chordata > Actinopteri > Cypriniformes > Cyprinidae > Enteromius > Enteromius viviparus. The sequence continues at coordinate 17,485,960 of JAUCNO010000279.1, read as the reverse complement.
ATCAAAGTTGTCCTAAGACAAGAACGCATTTTGGTTTTAGGGCAACTTTGATGAAATCATTGATTAATCGTGATTAATCATTAACATGATTAAGTTTAAAGCTATTGAATGCAGTTTTTCAAACCTACAATGATTGAGCTCTTTATTTTAGGTCCTAGAGGATCTTTAGGATCTCTGTAGAGCACAGTAAGTTCTCCAGCTGAAGGACTGAAGTGATCCTCAGTCTGAACTCTCGTCAGAATCATCTCCTCAATCATGTTTCCCACATGGCTTTCCGAGCGTCTCTGGCTCCAGCTCTGATTTCCGCAAACATTGTGTTGATCCTGATTTTTGTCTTGTTAGTGGGGTTCCCTTCCTTTGTCTCGCTGGGTTGCTAGTCATTCCTGAGGGAGCGTCTGACGGATGGTTTAGAGTCAGCCGTTATTACGCTGCAATTAAACGACTCTCTGGGACACTTCACATAATGAACCATTTCCTCCGGCTGAAATGTTCTCCAGCATTGCCCAACATGTGGTTAAGACAGCATGTCACCATCAGCACAGCTCTCTTTCCTGTTTATGAGCTCGCTGGAGTCCTTTCAGATGCAATTTATAATCGATTTCAAATGACACTGTTTTCTTTTCATTTATTATTTGCTGAGTCTACTGTTTCCTCAGACCCTGAAGAGTTCAAGAAGAGCAGAGATGGAGTTCTAAGGACTCTTGCAGAGATGCACTGAGATGCTCAGGTAATAATCAGATGAACAGCGGCAAATAATTCCCTCCTTTCCAAGAAACTACTGACCGGGAACTTTAGGTGAAGTTCATTTGACTTTGCATAAAACTATTTGTGAAATTAATAAATATATATGACTAATTGTTTTCTAGGCGGATCATTTGCTGTGAACCAAGATGGTTTATGGCAATACATAACATTCTACATTTTAGAAAATATCATTTTTGTACATTTTTATCATGAGATCTGCCTATACCTGGTGATGGTTTATTTTTTGCTTTTATAAAAATTTGGCATTTTTGCATGATTTGCAGTGTACAAATTTATACTAAATCACTGCCTTGTAAATTAATTCAGTTTTTCTGCAAAATTACAACTAAAAAGACTGTTGCAGGTAAACCTCACTCACCTGATCTCAAATAGAGTAGTGCCGGAGACCTGGGTTCGAGACTTGCTCGGAGTGGTGGAACAGACCCAGGGGCGTTGCACTAACAAAATACTTCATTTAAGTGTGTTTTCCCAGGAAATCTTTGCACAATCTAACAAAACATTTGCATTTGCTCACAAAAATAATGCATTCTCTTGTTAAACTTTTCAGACTCTAAGAAAAATATTCAGTTTTACAGAGAAACTTTCACTTGTTCACACTTCCTCATTAATTAAATAGTATTTTGGCTTGCTTTCTGGGGTGAGGGTCGGGAGCTCGGCAAACTCCGAGCCCTAAGGAATATAACCCTAGGGCAGTGAGAGCTGGATGTAGCTCGGAGATCGGAGTCCTGAGTGCCCGAGCAAGTGGCAAGGAAAAACTAGAGAAAAACCTTGGGAGAACCCATGCTTGGTCGCGCCAGTTCTCCTCTGGCCAGCACCCTGACATTGGAGTGCTTTAATCGAGGCAGAATAAAAGGTTGGTGAACGGGGTGATGGAGGGATGCAAAAATTGAGATGCCGAATGACGGAAGTAAGAACTATTTAAAGAGGAGACTTTTGATTCTGATAGGATAATCGGATAATAGGCTGATTGGGAAATGAGAGTCCGCTGTGGTTAGCCGATCGTACGTTCTTCTCCCAAAATTCTTCTCATCAGTTCACAAACCCCAGTTTAGGAAACGCTGCTCTATAGAGTGACCTGTTCACTTTTTCCACCGTCAGAGGAAAAACAGACGTTCATGATCCGGCTCTCCACCTCTGCTGAATGCTGTGGTTTTTCCCTCACCTCATCAGGGTCACTGAACGCCCATCCCGAAGCCATCCAGGACAGCCAGTGTCTCCGCTTCAGCAGGAATATAAATAGAGAGCTCTCGCTCTGTTACATGTGGAAAGATCAGGAGTTTTCTGTTTATAATACTCTGAGGTCCTGTAAACACATGGACACATACACAAACCACAACAGAGACCCTGGAGGTCAGAGGTCAGTGTTTGAAACAACGTCAGACTGAAGTTTAAATATCACCATTCAAACTCAATTACAATTTCCACTGCGTTCTTTTAACATCCCAGACGAAAAAAGAGACATGTTCCTCATTAATTTTTTTTCTTTTTCTTATTATACAAAAAATAGCATGTAGATGAGTTTCATGTTATCTATTGAGCATCAAAAATATATAAAATTCATTTTAACAAATAAAAATAACATTAACCTGATTTAAACCATACAATATTTTTTGTTGGTATAATTGAATCCATTTAAGTGCATTCAGTGAAAATAAGAAAATACTGTATATGTTAATATTTTGATGAGAGCAACTTTCTCATTCGACCAGTTTATGATAAGACCGGTAGATAGCTGATCTGTATCTACGAGCATCTCACATTTGTTTTGGAATTTTCAACAATTGATTGTTAAAATAAAATCCTTATAATTTGGTCTTAAATTATTAAACAGCCTTTAATTTTTCATTACACACTTCTCAAATCACTGTCAATAAATATTAAATTGTTGTGACAAATGCCCTGCTAAATGACACCCTGTAGGAGATCATCTAGGTGTTCTGATGAAGATCATCTCTGTGTGCTGGTACACCGTCTGATCTGGATACGGACTGAGAAACAGAATAATTCCATTCATTCAAGAGGCCATTCTTTTTACGCTGTAACGAGTACATTGTGTGTTAAGGGGAGTGTTCCCGGTTCCGGCTGATCTAATTTTTGCAGCCTAACAATCCTTTAACGGATTTGATTAATAAATGTGTTTCAGCGTGTTGAAAATGCAGGAACCAAGCTTCCTGACCATGAAAACTGGATGAAAACACTGGACAATGATAAGTCAATTTCTGACGTCTCTATTCCTGGCACCCATGATGCCTTGGCTTTTTATGGAGTAACAATGGCGCATTGCCAGGTATGTTCACTGGATAATCAGCTAAAGGCTTAATACACTACTTGGACCTCAGAGTGTCTGGCCACGAATTAAAAAAATTTGCATGGAGTTGTTTACCAATGTGTATCACTGCTAGATGTTCTCAACACAATTAAAAAACTCAAAAAATGAGTTTGTGTTTGTCAGAATTAAGGCAGTTTTTCCACATAAGAGAAGAGTTCAGACTTGATTTGAGAAAGAATTGATTAAAAATGATCAAAATATCTATAAGCGCTCTGCAATTCCACAGATTGGTGATGTAAGATTGTTTTAGTTCAGAAAAATACATTTCAGCTGGTATAATTTTGAAAGAAACTGACAGGAAAGGAGATTATAAAGTAACTGATATTGCTAAGAAGCAGGAAAAGATTAAACAGCATCTGGAAGAACCTAATTATTGTAAATCACACGCTCTGAGTCTGGTCTACTCCAGTGGCACAAGTGTAGGTACATATATGGGTTTTGTTTTTTTGCCAAATGAACTGGCAACGGCAATCAATCCTTGGTTAAAAACACATCTTGAAGAATTATATAAAAAAAAGCCTTGTTTTGGGATCATAGCCATGGACTTTCCAACTGCTGACTTGATTGAAAGAATCATCAAATTCAATACCTAAGATTTTTCACTCTACTTTTTGGGGTTTATAAAGAAATGAATGTTCTTGTTGCTTTCATCAGATTACTTTAGAATTTTAAACTGATGTTTGAATAAAGTGTGTTAATAACAAAGCATCCAAGTATTAATAAAGTACAAAAAACTTTATTTGTTGTTTTATGGGTTTGAACAACGTAACAGAGGAGACAGGGACGTGCAGATGCGTGAGTAAGGCTTTATTAATAGACATAGTCAAAACAGGCAGGGTCGGGGAATCGGCAAACAGGTATGGAGCAGGCAAGAATAGGCCACGATCAACGGGGCGGGACTAATGAATAGCTCTGGGAACTAACTAGGCTGTGTTGCACTCCACTTTTAGACACGCACTTGTGAACTTCTCTAAGCACTTCCTCTTGGGGGAATCCCTGGTGCCATTTTGAAGTTTATCGGGACAGACCCTAGATTTTGAGCGAGAGAGCGAGTCTGATTCATTTGCACACTTCAGGCGCAGATAGGAGTTTTACTTATCCAAACATGTTCTGAGGGCAGAAAGAAAAATGATTGGTTCACAGATTCGCCCAATGAAATTGAAGTGAGGAGGCGGGACCAAGGCGTTGAGGGAAATATTGTACAAATACGTTAGACTTTGTGGGACTGATTACATTTGTTGTATGGTGAGTGAATTTAGGGTTTATTTTTATTATAATTCACAGCTAAACACTCTTGAAACGCTGAGGAACATGAAACCTGTAAAGAACTAATAATCGTTCTTCTAAATGATCTCAGAACAGGATCACCTGCGCCATTCGCATCTGCCTGCTCTCAGGGCAGGAGTATGAGGTTCGTATCTGTGTTATGTTTAGTGTAAATAATGATGTCCAGAAATATTACAGGTAAAATTAGTTTCATTTGCCAAATTATAATTATCGGTTAAAGAAATCATAAAACTAAGTATTTTTACTCTGATGATATAAAAGCATAGATTCTACCTCTGGCCATTACTTGCTGTCATTATATACAGGTCTCATTCTATATGTGTAAAAGACAGCGTTAAAACATTTAAGAGTATGTTGCAAGCCAACAGTATGCCTTGATTTTGTGCTGGTGCTTCATGCAATTGTACTATGACACCTCAGTGGTCTTATCTCTAGGCTATATGTAAATGTAGAAGAAGAAACAGGGAGGTGCCAGCGGGTTTACTTCCAGCGGAGAAAGACAGAAAATTTAAGTATTTTTCCAAACCACCTACCACCCATCCCTATAATTTAGTATCTTTATTGAACAGGTTTAAAGTTGTGGGTCTTTCTAAAACATTTGTACAGGTGACAGTTTGTTCAAGCTGATCCAAAAGTTAATGTTAAAGAGATAAGACTGGTTCAGTAACACTTTTTTATTTTCACAGATTTAACAAAGGTGGTTCTTGAGTAATTTTGACTATCCCAAATTAGATAACCCACATACACACATCAGGGTTAAACTTATTCATCCCCTCATACTTCTACATTGTATATTTTACAAGGATTGTATTTAATAGCACTTTTTAAAGATAAAATAAATAAAATTACAAATACAAAATTTATGTAATTATATAATCATTTTTAAACATAAATGTCGATTTATCTTCAGATGGTAATAAATAAAACAGTAACACTGTTGAACGTAAGAAGTAATGTATGCTTACATTAGCTTGTTTTCTTTACATGTTATTGTTAAGTGTATAACATTCAAGAGAACGAAAATCTGTTTCATAAACAGTTGTGAATGTTTTTAAAAGTAGATTTATAAATTATATTTTATTACAGCACTAGTCGTCCTGTTCAGAAATAGCAGATGACATTTTTCACATTTAGTTTGTTTGGTTGTATTTGTTTCAAGACTACTTGAAACGGGAAAAAAAAAAAGAGTATGATGAGCACATACCTATTCATAAGAAAAAACATTTCAAATTATCGAATGTGCTTAATTACTACTATTAAAAGGCTTATATATCCTAGTAAGTTACGTGCGAATAAGCAACTAGCTAAGAGATCCTAGAATAAGTATTACTAAACAATAAAGAATGTCAAACAATCATCAGTTAAAATCTCCATTTTCTTTGACTCAAATAAAGCATCGTCACCATTGTGGATGAGGGTTTACAGTGGTATGATAGTAGTCATTTTTGTTAGATCTAATGCATACACATTTGAGAATTGTGGTGTTCCACACTTTTGTAAAAGTTACTCAAACATAATCTTTATATAGGAATTATCTTTGCATCAAATAAGTTAACTAAAAACCCTTAAACTACTCAATGCAGAAAGTGTGTTTGGCAATTAGCGGGAGAAAAAGTTGCCTATAATGACAACATGAGACAGAAATTCCTTTCTTTTGCTTTATTGTGAACGTATGATTTGTAAATTTTTGTTTGTTTATTTGCTACTTACTAGAGACCTCCTACTACCTCTGTTTTTTTTTTGCCTGCTTTCATAATAAAAGCTTCGAAATCGTTAACATGCTATTATTTTTTTATTGTAAAATGTAATGTAAGTCGCGAACCAAGCATTATGTAAATGATCCGATCGTATAAACACATTTTGCATACAATCGATTTTAAGAGCGCATATGTTTATTGTGCATGCAAATTTTATTTACAGTTATTAAGCTAAATCAGCGAGTTTATAAAACCGGCTTACTCTTTCTACATGCTTATACGTGCGTTTGTGTGTAGTGTGTTCAGTATTGGACAAATCGTGTACAACATGAAGGACCGGCGAATCAAACCGTGAGCACAAACATTACTAGGTGAAGTGAACAAAAAGATGAATCGCATTCGCACTGTTAACTTAATATGGATATAAAATGGCCCTGAGTTGTTAAAAAAAAGGATGCTGACATCACAGTGAGATGACTTACGGAAATGATGAATTGGTTCTTTTGAAATGATTCATTGAACCAAACTGTGGCAAAGAATCGCTTCGCAGACATGAATCATTGGAGCCCCTGTGACCCTGTTTGAAATCTGTGGTGTATGCTGGGTGTTGTAGTTCCCTGATCTAAAATTCTACAGTGTTTGAATGAGCTATTAGTTATACGTGTTCAATTTTACATTTTTTGAAGAAACAAAATAATTGTTAATACACATTTAGACAAAAAATCACAAAAAGATTAAAGTACGCACACCACTGTTCCAAAAGTAAAAAGAAAAAGTATATACTATGTCACACATATTTAGACTAAATGTATATAGAGAATACTTATGGCAAAACATACTTGATGTGTATATGCGTTGTGTAATTGCATGAAATAGTATTAGGATTTGGTTGTGTGTTCTTGAAATCGAACCTAAGAAAAAGACATCTGAATGTAAACAGTATTCTGAATGACTATAAACTCATACTTAAATTTTTTTAAGCTTTATCATAAACTATAAGCATGGCACAATTATTAGTTTACGAAGTCATTTTTGTTTTTAAGTATGGTTGAACTGGATCATCAAAGGTCAGCAGCAGAGACATTGGTTAATAAAAGGAATTAGATATGTTTGTGTAATTTAACATTTAATTATTACAGGTTTGCATCATATTCTGGGTTTGTTTTAATTAATTCTGATGAATGCTAAATCAGTTTTTGTGAGTGAGATGAATTAATGCACATTTACACAAAGTTTTGAACTACACTGTGTTCACACAGAGTTATCAGTGCCTCTTTCTTTCTGATATGTCCCAACATGGGGTCAGGAGACTATTCAGTCAGCTTTTTTTGAAGTAGTAACTCATATTTTCTTGTAAATTAAAAAGATACTTTACTACTTACTTGGAAAAGGTAGTATTGTTATGCAACTTGCAATAGTTTGTAATGAGTTACTCTCAATGGTTTTGATAAAACAGAAATAATTCCATTACATTCAGCTAGCTACTTGATAAAACAAATGTATGAATGTTGTCGTCGCTTTGTGGGTCTGAGAAAGCTTACTCTGTCATTACAAATCTTAAAGAGAAAAAGTTTTTCAGGAATTGAGTGTGTGAACAAATCATTTATGAAATGCTAAAAAAGTTACATCATGATAATATGACAAACTAGAGTTTAAGAAAAATGCTGTTTATAAAGATGTTTCTCTAAAAAATAAATAAAAACTGTTGGCATGCAAAAATAAAAAATATAAGTGTTTTAGCACAAATTTGTACAACTGATAATAGTAGTTGAAACATCCTTAGCTTTTACATCTCATGTTGAAAACACATATTTTGGCATCTTTAATCACTTAGTAAATCTGTTAGATTGGTGTCAAAATCTAGTAAACACCTATGTAGAGTACCCATAATACATGTAAACTTAACACATGTTGTGATTTCTACTAATGCAGGAAGACATTAAGTTTGTAAAGAATCAATACCCCAATCATCCAATTATCCTATTTTCCTATCAAATCCTCCATGCAGTCCTATAAATAGACCAGAATGCCTTCCTCCTCTATCCGCGATCTAAGCATCTGATCCAGCAAGCAGCTAACATGTCAAACCCTAGCAGCTCCTCGGATATCTCCGAGTACGAGGACGCAATGCCTTCTCCGGCCCCCGCTGCCGCTTGCAGCGCTCCTGCCGCCACTCACAGCGCTCCCCAGGCTCCCACTGCCGCTTGAAGCGCTCCCCAGGCTCCCGCCGCCGCTCGAAGCGCTCCTTCGGCCCGCTCTCCCAGAGAGACCGCGGCTTCATCCAGAGGGCGTAAGGCCTCAAGGCAACAAGCTTCGCGCACCCCACGCAGCCACCGCTCTATTTCTCCGCCTCCCCAAAGGCCTCAGCCGGCGTCCCCGGCCACTTCCCACGCATCATCGCCATCTCCCAAACTGACGATGCCCCTTCTAAAACACGCCCTGGCTAAAGCGGGCGTGTACTTCTCCAGGAAAGCGACTAAAGCAGAGCTTCTCGAACTTCACGCCGCAGCCATCGCAGGTACCTGCTTATATTTCTCTTTCAATAACCAAGCATAATACTGATTCCCGCTCTACTCACCCATCTGTTGTGTCCGCCCTAGCTCGGCCTCGATCTTCCTCCTAGACCGCTCCGTCCGCCAGCCTGGCCAAAGCCCCGGATGCCGTGCCTGCGATTGATTTAACTTCACTTGATCCCCCTGCTGTTCCACAGGCAGCCATCTACACCATCCCGCCACAGCAACCCATCGCCTCCTGGCCGGCCGCTCCTTCCGGAGTCACCCCCCCTAGCACCTTCGGATTCCGTCAGCAGCCAGAGGCCGTTCCCGGCCCTTCGTGGCATCCAACCCACCTCTCCACTGGCATCCCCGCTCTCCCTATCCCTCCGTCTAACCACTCCGCTTCTGCCTTTCCTTCCTTCCTCTCTACTTCCACCGCAGCTCCCAGCATGCAAACACCTCACACTAACCCTGCCATCTCTCCCCACCCTCCTTTCTCTTTACAGACTGCCGCGCCAATGCCGATCCTGCCCAACGCCGTTGCATCGGAGCCCACCCCGGTGTCTCCCTCCCTCCGCACGCAGATACTAGCAGGTTCAGACATCGATCTTTTTTCCCTCCTTTCTCC
>JAUCNO010000279.1:17331802-17349582 GCA_032353835.1 Enteromius viviparus | reverse complement strand
AATTAAATTAAATTAAATTAAATTAAATTAAATTAAATTAAATTAAATTAAATTAAATTAAATTAAATTAAATTATAACAAACTTCAAGAACACTCCGAACGTTTTTTATAATTTATTTTCTTTACGTAGTGAAACTATTAAAAGCAAACAGTGGATTTATCGTTTAGCCCGAGGGCTGCATGAGGTCAGCCTGCTGTGATATTTCACTCTAATGCATTGTAAAGGAGCAGCTAATAGTTGGGCGGCTACATTGACACTCGCAGTAAGCCTGTAATCAGGAAGGGAAGTAGCCCCAATCATTACTGAGGGGCAGGCTCCCACACAGCTCTCTTTTCAACCAGTACATCTCACCTGCTTATTAACCCTACAACTGACCACCTGACCTCAGAAAACACGTAAGTATCTGAGGCTGACCCCATGACTGCATGATGAGGTCATACACAGCAGATCTAATCATTTCAGAGAAACATTAGCATTATATTGATTTGCATGATTGTCTTTCTTTGAAGTCCGACTATAACCTTAAAAGGTATGTGTGGTGACAGATAATCAACCTTTAAACAAGCGTTTGTCTGACAAATGGAAGCTACATGCGATTGACATTAAACTTTACAAAAGTTTGGACACTGTAACTCTGGTTTACCCTCAAAGACTAAAATAACATTTACGTTTTGGCACAAGTTGTGTCCTGTGTGTCTATCACATGTATTCCCATGTAGTATCCAGTGTTTAGACGGAGGGGAAATGTATCAGATATGCAACATCTCTGTCAGTGGCTTCATTGTGTGATCATTTCTTTTGTATTCTGAGCTTAACGTGTCATCTGATCCAAAGAGCCACGAACAATCAAAAACTATCAGCACTATGGCCCAGAGCATAAAGAGATAAAGGTGGGTAACTAAGAATCACCCGTTAAAAAGTTTCAAATGGAGTTTTACAGAACCTTTATAAGTTCCACAAAGAATGTCTCTAGTTCTTTTGTAAACCTTCTAAATACAGGTGCTTTAAACAACCTACTCTGACCTAAGAACCTATTCACCTCAGTTTTAGGCCTTGCCGTTTTGCTTTAAATGTGCAAGGCTTTCGGTGTTCTACTACAATCACTCGCCACATTTTTTTATAGTTTTTTTTTGGAGAACTGCAAACATAAGTTGTGATGAAAGCCAAAATATTAATCAGGAAGTCATAGAAGAATATTTAATGGGTAATACACAATTGTTTCTAGCTTTTAAAGTTTTATTTTTAAATTAACTTTAGAGGTATTGAAGATGTATAGATATCATTTCAATGTTTGGTTCTTAACAATATTTTAAAGGCTTGGTTCAGTTGTAGTGTTACTATCTCAAAGTGGCTCCATTAGTAAATTGGTAACCTTTTAAGGTGTCAGTTAATGTATTGCTTTCTTTTTTATTGACATATTTCTTCATTTATGTTTTTAGCCGGAAACCTTTGGTTGAGTTGACTTGGAATGTAAACACAAGAATACTATACAGTTTTTAAAAGGTGATGTACAATATTGGTTCTTTTAACCAAACCTAATTCCAATTTTGAATACATGCCCAAGCGTGAATCAGATCTGAGAGCTATGGGGAAAAAATAAGATTTTCTTTTTTAGCTATTACCCATTTTTGTGTTAACTATACCTTTTGTTACGCACATAAGGACTGAAATGTAGTTGTATTTACTACAAGTATTCCCTAAAAGTGAAATATCTACTCCATCGATATACCATCTGATGTACTTTCTGAGACACAAGTCAAAGATCAAAATACCCCATCCTACGTCAGGACGAATCAAAGCCTCCACGTACTCACGTACCTATAGCTCTGCCACAGATGCTATCTGCCAAAGTGCCCAAGTTCTGCCAGCCTGCCTGATCTCGAGGCCGATAACCATCTGATAACTCCTCCAGCTCTCTGTGTCAGAGCCAGCAGGGCCGATAATGTGCTCCTCCACACAGGAAACACTTTATCAGGCTCAATGTTTCCCTGATCCCACGGCTCTTTACATCTCAAGGAGCATGGTGAGCAGCCAAGAGAGTTACAGTAGCAGATAACCACCAGGAGCTCTGTGATGGATATTTAAAACATTGCACACAACTGTCATAGGCCATAATTGTATTTTAGAATATAATGAAATATCTCAGTCCCTGCCATTTTAAATAATATAAAAATCTAAGTTTTTATTTTCTATTGCAAGAAATTCTTTGGATGAGTAATTGTCTCACCATTTGTACTAGTGTTAAAATGCATTAAAACAAACTTTCAAAACGGAATTGGTTTTCAATTCAATAAAGTTTCAGTCTCCACACAAAACTCCCCCACCCACAAACACTGCTGTTTGCTGAATGGATGACACAATAGCTGAAATAAGGTCAGCGTGTTTATGTCTGTGTCCAGACTGATGGTTGTCTAGCTGACACGTGAGAGACATCAGAGCGGCGAGAGCCTTTAATCAGACCAGTGAACCGCTCATCAGCTCACACAGAGCAGCATTCCCCATGTGAGATCAGACCTTACACTCCAATTCATCACAGCAGCACCAGAGACTCTGGGGACAAACCTTTTAGAGACCGAAACACACTAACACACACACACAGTGACAGCCCTGTAATCATATCCATCTATGAGTCAATTATGAGTAAATAGCGAAAAGTATAAGCAACGCACTTGGACTTTCGAGTCTGAATCCAGCGCAATAATTCTGTTTACACTAACAAGACCAGCATGTGTCATTAAAGTTTTAATCTTTATAAGTGTAACAAACACCTGCACATATCAAATAACACCATCATTCAGATGAAGGGATAAAGAATGTCGTGGCATTTTCCAACATGCTCTTCAGCGCTTTAATGTGAGTCAATATCCTATTAGGCCTTGATGTGGGCTGTAAGAGGTTTGAAGCCCTTCACCTGCTGCCATTGAAGACAACTTTTATCTAATGCACTTCATCACATGGCCTTTGTCAGAAGCCTCCAAACAGCACGGAAACTGAAAGACCACAGGCCTATTGGATGAACTCTGATTTCAAATCTAAGGAGAAAAGAAACTATAGCGAATGACCTTAAAGGTGCAAAGATGGAAAAACGCTTTGTCACTATTAAAAATGAAGGTTGTTTATTGGTGAATCTTTAACATCCATAGAAACTGTATATTCCAGGTTCTTTGTAGTGCTAGTTTCTTCAGATGATCAAGTTGTTTTACTTACACACAAGAACTGTTTACTGAAAGCTTATTTGGGGAGCACAATATTTTCAGTGACATTACTGTGAAAACACGTTTTTGGAATCTTTATTTTTAGTTGTAAGGCAAAATGAACACAAAAAGGGTTTTCTGGTTCCCCAAAAACCTTCCAGTGAACAGTTCTTTGTGTGAGGAGCATATTAATAATCTACAGAACCTTTTGCCTTTATGAAGAATGGCAACATTTGATGGATTTTGAAAAGATTACTTTGAAAATGTTATAGGTTACAGCTTACAAGTTAAACCCCCAGTTTCACAGACAAGGCTTGAGCTAGTCCCAGACTAAATTGCATGTTTGAGCTGTCTCAGATGAAAATATCTTGCTCTGACATATCATGTCAGTGTCATTGTTCTGTGTTAAGATGCACACCTATAATGTTTTCATGTAAGGCATATTTGTAAAAGTTGCTTAAATATCTTAATTTAACTAATACCTAGTCCTGGCTTAAGCTAAGCCCTGTTTGTGAAACCGGGCCAAGGTGTAACTATTTTAGTTTTTTTTAAATGTAACTGATTATATTTGATTACTTGTCTAGATTTTAAGTATGTGTCCTATTCTGTGTAAACTTTTGGAGCATTGATGTCTCATATTTTAAAGCAGTCAATGCAATTTGGGAAAGAAATCAATTAAATCTGTGTGAGGACAATTTTGTAAATAGGGTACAATTTGGCCAGTCCTCACTTTCTGAGAGGCCATGGCCAGGTTATAATTGGGTAAAGGGTAGGTTTAGGGTCAGGGTTTAGGTAAAGCACTTAGTTCTGATGGGTAGGGTTAGGGTCAGGAGCTAGAGATTACACTGAGTCAATGTGTGTCCTCACAGAGATGGCTGTACAGAGTGTGTGTGTGTGTGTGTGTGTGTGTGTGTGTGCCCACGAAGATGGCAAACCAGACATATGTGCGTGTGCGTGTGTGTGTGTGTGTGTGTGTGTGTGCGTGTGCGCACATGAGTGTAGTTTAGAACTTCAACCTGAAATTATTTCAGCATTTTCAATTTCCCATGCAGGCAACATTGCCATATTTTTGTTTTCATTTATTCTTTCTTGTCTAATATTTCTATATATACAGTATAGCAATGCTTTTTAAGTGAATAAGTTTAAAATCTAGGATTAAAGTTTAAATCGTTTTATTCCTTCCAGATGTTTCTTCATGATGTTTTGTTCTTTAATCAAAATAGGTCAAGTGACACATGTTCCTTAATGACATCATCCATCATCCTGCAGGAAGTGACATCGTTTTGGAGGGAAATTCACATCAGTAAGTGTTTTCCCCGTTTTCTGGGCTTGTGTCTCTGAACATTCATCCAGTTTGATGCAGTTGCTCCATCACTCTTTCCTTCCAACCTGTGCACTTTCATCAATTCTGTAAAGAGTTATGATAATAAATACCTGAGCCGAGTGTTTATTTACTTCCAGTTACAGTGAAATATCACGTTTGGAGTTCAGGGTCCAGAGAAGGTTAGATATCTCTTATATAAATGATTGTTCTCCATTAGAAAGCACCGGTGTGTCTGAAGAACTGCAGAAGAAGAAGTGTCATTTCCCTTCATTCCTGATGAAGTCTGATTGGAAAACGTGAGCGGAGAGCCAGAGCGGAGACAAAACCAGCCGTTAAATAACCAAGCTGCTTCCAAACATGACGTGATGAGCAGTGCTGCCTGGTAGTGTTTCTGTCTTGTTTTCCAACGCAAACATCTTAAATCAGGATGCAAGCAGAAGATAAGACGCTAGCTTTCTCAATCCTGCTCAGAGACCGAGAGAGAGAGAGCTCATGCTTTTAGAATAATGTGTTAAACACACGGAGGTTTGTTTGTTCAAAAATTGTTTACTTTTTTATTAAAACTGAATTCATAGGAATCTTCTGAGCCCACTGACAGATACTAGATCTTGTTTCAAACACAAAACCTCTTACATTTCAGCAACTTCTGTTCTTTTTCATGATTATTTTTGTCTTCTTTATTTCTAGTATAAATATCTGAAAACTCTGTCTTGTTTTTGCTTCAAATAAATAAAAATAGTCTTTCTTCCCCTGTTAGCAGATATTAACAACATTTGCATATTTTTTTCATAAAACAAGACATAATATCTTGAGTCATTTTACAAAATTCCAAAATTTGGACAGATATGCTGTGACAAAAATACTGAAATACAGAAAAGCCTGTAAATCTGCTGGACCCATGCGTGTGCTTCTTCACCTACTGTAAGTCCAGTGTGTTTTCTTCACTATCTTCTCTCAGCTCGTTCAGATATAAACACACACGACAGGCTGCTCAAACCCTGACAGATTCCCATCAAACTGAGCGAGCGCTGATCTCAGAGAAGCGAGTGATTGAGCAGAAGGAAGCCTGGCTCGGAGGAATGAACACATGCAGGAGTGATTATACCGCGCAGGGGGCCGCGACACACACTCACACACACAGATAGAGACACACACACTTTCACTGTTTTTATACTCACCTAACAATATTTGTATGGCCTGCCCCTAAATCTACCCCTCACGCAAACCCTTCTGTATTTTTACATTTTAAGTCCTCTTGTAAGGACGACCCAATGTACCTACAGCAAGAACAGTCCTCACAGAGCTGGGTGCTTCTCCTCACCAGTATAGCTAAACACACACACACACACACACACACACACACACTCAGAATTCCTCTAGCCTATAGAGCGGAGGCCTGCGGTCAGACTCAGACGGGCTCTGATGTGAAAAGCGTATGTAATGTGTGCTGATGACAGATGAAATATAGAGCCTGGTAAACCCATCTCAGTCTCTGAAGAACAGCTAAACACTGGAGCGCTGAACAAACACTCGTCCGCAGCAAAACGTGCTCTCTTGTTTTTCAGTACAAATGTCTTAAGATTCTATTGAGATACATTTACTTTGTGCTTCATAAAAAATGAACTCAATTTTTGCTCCTGGTGTCACACAGTTTCTGAAAGCAGTGCAAACACACCAAATTTTATCAAACTAAATCCACCACGGAGCACAGTTCTCTCTGTAACATGATCTTTGGTGTTTAGTGTTCAGTTCTTGGGTTCGTGTGAGAGCAGCTGAAACCTGTGAACATGAGCAGATATCTTTCAGGTCATACACCATCATCTTGTTCTCCTTCTGGATGAAGCTGATGTTTCTGACAGATATTTCATTGAAAACTCTCTTCATTTTGTATTTATTTATTTATTTTATTTCTCAGAAAGCATGACTTAACACCTTAAATCATATTGCATCTCTGCGTGACTGTGTAAATGTGCACAGTAAAATTCATATTAGAACAATTTCTGGAGATCATGGAGTAATGATGCTGAAAATTCAGATTTGATCAGAGAATAGAAATGACTTACAGTATGAACAGATACATAGAAAACAGCTGTTTTAAATTGTAATAATATTTGTCTGTTTTTCCTGTGTTTTCCATCAGATAAACACAGCCCTGGTGAGCAGAAGAGTCTTCTCTCAGACCTGAACGTCTCTGTACGTCTTCATTATCTGAAGGTCACGTTCATCTCCACGTGTCCCAGCAGGGAGGATCTTTATCACATCTGTCATCATTTTTTGTGATGTCCTGAACCTCTGGTGTCTGCTGAACGTCTGACTCTGATATTAGAGCGTGTCTGTTTAGATCAAAGCTGAGCCGCAGATGTGCTTTACTCTTCTGTTTAACCTCTATCATTATGAGATTATTGATTATTCAAGGTCTTCTAGGTGAAGCTCCATTATCTGCGATGTTCCGAAAGCATCTGGATTCTCCAGGACATGTAAATCCACGGCAGACGGAGCAGGTCTCTGGCCCGCGGCGAGCCGGTGGAAAAACTGAGCTGCTGGACGTAAATCTCAGAGATAACAGACGACTGTGAGCTCATGACAGAAAGCAGAAGAACATCCTAAACACAGACTGCTTTCTGATGGCTAATGTGCGTGACGTCACCTGAAAGACGATAAAAATAACCCTGTTTGGAGTGAGAACTACTTTCACCCAGAAATCACCCTGATCTGAGGAATTCATTTATCAAGAAGAGAAGAGGTCATCACAGATGCATTCACTCCAGAAATAAAGCCGTTCTTCATTTTTGTCTTGTGGAAATATCTAAGTTATTGCTTTTTTCAAAAAATATGTGTTTTTCTTAGTTTTTTGACAGCAATACAATTTTCAATAGGTTAGTAAATAAAGGATTTTAAAGAGGTTGGGTTTAAAATACAAGTAATATTCATTGATAGATTGAACTGAATTGCACTGGAAATAAGAGTTAATCATAGTTTTATGAATGTCGAGGCAAAACACTCTTAAAGTAATGTTTATGGAACAAACGCAGAAAAACTTGGATATACTTTTGAGAGAAAATCTTTCTTGAAAGAGCCTAAGCATCCAAGAAACATTTCTTATTGACAAGAAAGCTGGACATTTTAACGTTAGAAATAAACATTTGAAAATAAAGTTAATAGAAAGCCATAAGAAAAGTTACCTTTGAATAGTGTTTTAATCCCCACTGGGCTGTTAAAACGATGTTCCCACAATGTTTTCTAATCTAAATCGAGTAATTAAATGAACAGAATTGAGTTGATCTGTATAATGTGCGTTTTGTCTTCTGTGGAGCGGCTTGACACCAGCTTCTCTCTGAATTGAGAGTGAATCTGAATTCTGCAGCACAGGCATCAGGGATGGAGCTTGTTAATTGTTTGTCTCAGACGAGTCCAGTTTTCCATGTTAAAGGAAACGTGAGGATCTGAGCTTCTCGTGTGTTTTTCCACACGTGAGCACGAGTCTGCAGCTTCTCTCTTTCACGTTCCGTTGTTTGCATCGTCGTGTTTCTCTGCTTCCGCTCTGGTTCCGTGAACATTTGCATGAGGGTTTTTTAGATTTCTAATACATTTTTCATATTTATTTACTAGACAAAATGACCTGAAATTGAACTTTAAGGATTCTTTATTTAAAGTCTGCTAAACTAATGAGCTTTCATTTAATTAAATCTCATTATTGATTGGTTTCTCTTCTGCCTTTTATTTCAAACAGTTGTGTTCCACCAAGTCTCTGCCTTTCTCCCACAGAACAAGCTCCTGGACAGCAAGCAGTCGGGCTTCAGTAGTGGTCTTGCTCTTAGTTGTTGAAGCCCTAAGACCGGCAAGAGCAGCTTCCAAGTCTTCATTACTTATCTTGCTGGATCTGTCCACTGCTTTTGATACGGCATCTCAGGGGTTTGAGTCTTACTTCTCAGATAGGTTCTTCAAGGTATCTTAAAGAAATTAAGGTGACCGAGTCACAACATCTTAGCTGGGGTGCCTCAGGGCTCAGTTCTCAGACCGCATCTGTTCTCTGTCTACATGGCATTATTACGTTCTGTCATTCAAAAACATGGCTTTTTATATCACTGCTATGCTGATGACAGTTCCATAGGGATATTTTTGCTTCTTTTAAGCAAAAACTAAAAAAAAAAGATTTTCTTCTTCTTTTTCTTTCTTTTCTTTATATAGCACTGTATAAATACAGCACAGTTGCCCAAAGTGCTTTACAAAGTCAGGATATAAAATAACACATCCACATAATAAAACAAATAACATTAAAACTAGAAAACAATCTGAGGACATCACCAGTTAAAAAGAAATAGATAGTAGATGAAGTTTTAATTTGGATCTAAAAGTAGCCAAGGTCGGTGCCTTTCTAATTGTTATTGGCAACTTATTCCAGAGATCACCACAAAGTCACGATCACCTTGGACTTCGATCTAGTTCTGGGCACTGTTAGGAGTGAGTGGATGTTGGATCTGAGTGATCTAGAAGGAGCATGTCTTACAAAGAGGTCTGCAAGATAGGATTGGGCGAGGTTATTTATAGATTTGTACACCAGGACCAGAATTTTAAACTCAATTTTATAAATAGATGTCATTATGAACTTTTAGGAGAGCTGTTTTGGTGCTATGGTGGACTCTAAAATCTGACTGACATGTATTAAGAATATCATTTGTACTCAGAAAATCATGTAATTGTGTAAGAACCACTTTTTCTTAAATTTTTGCAATAAAAGGTCAATTTGAAATAGGTCTAAAATTGGATAATATAGCTGAATCTAGGTTCACTTTTTTCCGTTGAGGTCTGACTGTTGCATGTTTTAACTGATCTGGTACAACTCCAGTGCTCAGGCTTTTATTAATAAGAGATAACAGACTAGGTCCCAACGTGTTTACAATCTGTTTAAAGAAGTGTGGAGGGATTGTGTCACCCGGGGAGGCAGAGGGCTTGAAGTGATCTATAATATCATAAAGTGAGCACAGAGTTATGGGCTCGAACTCGCCCCAGGAAGCTCGACAGACATGAGGTTCAGCATCGATACGACCCGAAAAAAAAATTTGTCCTGAGCCACAGAATCTAGCCTACATTAGCAGTGAGGTACAGATTGCAGACGGGATAGAAACATTGAAAAGAACAGGTTTGTGATATACCACAACATCAGTTACAGAGAATCCATAGCACAGCACCAAGTCTAACGTATGGCCATTAACATGAGTAGGAACCGTGACTGCTTGCTTAAAATCAAAGGAATGCACAAGATTTAAGAAGTCCTTGGATAGCAAGTTAGACTCACAGCACACATGAATATTAAAATCCCCAAGCAGCAGAAGCCTATCATACTTTGGGACAATTGACCCCAAAAAGTCAGCAAACTCATCCAGAAAGTTCTTATTAAATTTATGCGGGCGGTATATTAGTGCCGCTGCCTGAAGGTTTGCAGAATTCATAAGAAACAATTGTAGTTTGTTAGTATTGTAAACATCAGGTAGTAGAGTAGAGATGTTCAGCTTCGTAGTGAATATAGTCAGCGATCCCCCCCTCGCCCAGTAAGTCGGGGGTATTAATCACACTGCAATCATTCTGAGTTAATTCTGAAAGGACATTAATATTACCCTCATTTAGCCAGGTTTCAGTCACACAAAATATATCGAGTCCGTGTGAGACAAAAAAGTCATTCATGATAAAGGTCTTAACCAAAGATCAGGATCAACGCCGCATGAGTCGATGGTACCTCACTTCTCCGGAGTGGTTTGCGGCATAGAGAGCGCAGGTTGTGGAGGTTACACCTCCGGTATGTGACTCAGGTGGAGCAGTAGCAGATAAATCTCGTAGGGTTGCATCGATGGTCGGATAGCGGAGTGCCTCAGCAAAATGAGCAGGATCCGAATGGATGTATCCTCCTGCCAGTTAGCGCAAGCAAGGTCGTCGTACGCGAACAGCTTTCCAGAGGAGTTTGCGTAAAAAGAAAAAGATTTTGGTGGAAAAGAAGAAATAATATTAAGTCGTTTCACTAATCAAGTAAATGCATCCTGATTCAAGAATATTTAGATATTTATACTAGAAAACAAGACAAAAACAGAATGCACCTGATGCTTGTGTCAAACTAATACTAATCACAGCCCTTCTGTTCTACACATAACTCCGTTTTGATCTGTTTGATTTTTTATTAAAAAAACATGTTTATAATGTTATCAAGTTTTATTGTGTTAGTTAGCTATCTTTTTGTTATTTTGTCTAAATGGAAATAACCCAGCTGCAGTTTGATTGGGATTAATTGCAATGCACACTGAAAACCCTTGTGTTTGGCTCTTGACTCTCAGATCCGAGGAGCAGAAACACAGATGTGATGTGAAAGTTAAGCACATGAACACGCTTCAGCTGGGAGTTCATACAGTAGTCTGCTTCTCTCTCTCTCTCGGCTCCAGGCTGAAATATGATCGTCTCAAGAGAGACTCATAAATTCCTCTGCTGAAGAACTGGAGGTTAAAGTCAGAAGCTCAAACCGGAGAAAGATCGTTCCTGCTCTGACGTTTCTTCAAGAATATAGAGACATGTATGTCTAAGAATGAAAGCCTTCAAATTATTCATTACTATTATTCAAAGTAAACTAAAATGTTGGCTTACACATTATATTAATAGTACACGTTAAACATTCTACTTCCTATAAGTCACTTTGCAGCTAACTCTCATTCATTTGTAACATGTCTAGTAAGTATCAGAGTAGACTGTTAGTAGAGTAAGTGTCTGATAGTCAGTGTGTAGTGAACTCATCAAAATAAAGTCTGTCTAGTACTCTAATGACTGCTACTTTAAACGTGTAGGTACTCACTGTTAGTAGAATAGCTAAAGTGGAATCAGAAAGTGTTATTAAATGTTTAAATACATTAATTGACATACACTGTAAAAAATATGAAAAGGCCACGGTAAAAACCTGTTTTATGGTTAATGGTAAATTCCTGTAAAATTTACAGGTAAAAACCATTAACTGACATTCCCAGAATTCCTTGCATTGTATTTCAAATTCAGTCTTTAAAATAACTCTGTTTCTTAATGTTTTCTTATTAGTTCTGTTTATTAAGGTTGTTCGTCACATGTATTTGTGAATCAATTCTGTTTGGAAAGGAAACTAAGCATGCTAACTAAAAGAACAGTTGATAAAAAGATTGAATGCTAGATGTGGTGACAATGAGAGATTTATATGCAGTCGTTTCAAAGAGTTTGATATAGCTTCAAAGTAAGTTATATAGGTGGCAGACATGAATCACGTCTAACTCTTCCAGCGGTTTCTGCTGCTCTAACACTCTATTTCTTCTTGGGATTGTGTAATAAGCAATGGGAATGAGATTGTGCTGTAATGTAGGATTTTCCTTTGTTTTAAATAAATAAATAGTTTTAGAGTGCATTTGTGACCCTGGACCACAAAACCAGTCATGAGAGAGTGTTTTATGAAACTTTAAATCCTCTCTCACTGATGTCTGGTTTGTTAGGAGAGGACAAGATCTGTCTGAGACACAACTATTAGACAATCTGAATCTGAGGAGCAGAAACATCTTAATACTGAGAAAATCTGCCTTAAAGATATTATAGATAATAATATTACTGATCAAACATGATGTTTATTCCAGATATCTTCCAGAAACATGATCTGAACTTAATATCCTATTGATTTTTGTCACCCATGCAATGTATTGTTGTCAATTTCTACAAATCAGGGGTCCTTGAGATCCTTGAAAGTTTGTGATGAGGAAACAAATCAAGGCCCTGGAAAGTGTTTGAAAATAAAGAAACATTTTTGTATATACAGATCCTTGAAAGTGTTTGGATTTGTTTTGTGCAGAGAATATTCAGGAAGAAATTCAGTCCGCTAAACTAGTGTGTTTCTTCGCCAGCACTACACCAAACCCACTAAATTTAATGTAATGTTGAATTTCTTGATTGTTAAGATAATATAAACCATATTCATATAACTTAACACTTTTGGTTACATGAGAAATAACTCTTTTTAATAAAACCCATGCCCAAGTTAATATCACATCATTAGGAAACACTGTAGCATGTCCTGAATATTCTTCACTTTTATGTAAAACAGAAATATAACTAGAATATCGGATCTCTCTCAACAGAAAACATTACATAATTATATTTGACCTGAGAACTTTAAGAGTGTATCTAACAAAATAACAGGATGTAACCTCGCTCTCACTTTAACCAAGATCTGGGAACTACACCCCTGATAGCTGTTGTGTTCTCTTGGACTCTGTCTTCATGTTTCCCATGATTCCCTGCAGAGGAAGGTGATCTGCTGGCTCTTGAGTCACGACCCGGCTCTACGTCCGACAGCGGTGGAGCTCCTGAAGAGCGATCTTCTTCCTCCGCCGCAGATGGAGGAGTCCGAGCTTCACGAGGTGCTGCAGCACACCATGTCCAACGTCAACGGCAAAGCCTACAGGACCATGGTCAACCAGCTCTTCTCCCAGAACATCTCGCCCGTCACCGACTACACCTACGACATCGACATCCACAAGGTCAGAGAAGAGCTCAGTACGCTCTCCACGGCTCAGAGTAATGAAACACACATTAACATCAGCAGTGATGGAGGCTGTGTCCTGCTGGTTTGACATCATCCAATAGAATTTAAGGGCCTGCGTGATGTCACTGCAGAGGAAAAATCGTGTTGTGTTGTGCTTATTACGGTGTTATTTTTATTTTTTATTAATAATTGATTTTAGATTCAGTTTAGCCTTTTAATTCCTTTTTTTCTTTTTTAGAGTTTAAATCATGGACTATATCTACTGCATGTAGTTCAGTCCATCATGAAAGTTTAGACTTAATTTTTTATTTATTTTAACCTTTTAATCCCATGTAAACTATCATCGACTCATACATTTGAGCTTCCACGTTTATTAACTGTTCTCATCAAATCAAAATACATTATTTAATAAAATAAAGCATTTAAAAATGTTTTTTAGTCAGGGAAATAATGCAAGCATATTTGTTTTTATTTTATTAATTAGAAGTTCTACATTATAAGTAATTAAAATAAACCCTTTATACGCTGTTTTGACTGTTAAAATAACATGAATCGAATCACATCACACATAAATGGAATCGTCACAAACATAAGTGCATTGTTACAGCCCTAAAGAATGATTATGAAGAGTAACATTTATTTCTTTAGAATAAAGTCAGTGCTGTTATAAATTAACAGCATTAAGAGAGGAAATGCATGAATTAAAATATCTCAAATGTCCAAATTTTTAAATGCAAAAGTTTGAGTATTAAAAAAAGTCGTAATTTTAATTTCCTTCTCAATTTTTAAATAATTAAAGTATAAAGTATGAAAATTGGCAAAAAAGCTGTCATGAAATTAAAGTAAAGGAAGTCTATGCCTGCCAGTGCAACATTTCTTATTTTCATTTTGTTTAACTTGATGTATTAAAATGAGCATACATTTTAGTACACAAGCTACACAAGCATAGGTCTCTAATGCTGAAAACTATTCTTGTTTTGTAGTATGAAAATATAAAAAGAATCAAAAAACTTAAATCAAGATGAATTTACAAAAATATTAATATGTTTATACTAGAAGACAATACAGAAATACTAAGAAAATCATGTAGTTGCAGTGTGTCCAGACCAGCAGGGGGCGCTGTGCTGTTATTTATTCATCAGTGACTCTGTTTGACTCTGTGTTTGTCTGCAGGGCAGTTTTCACTTCAGCACAGCTAAACTCCAGCAGTATGTGTACGAGACGGTCACCAGGATCTTCAGACGACACGGTGAGGAACACAGCAGGACAGGAATGCATTCTGGGTCGTGTTTCTTCTCTCATACTTCCTGTTTCTCTGCTTCGAGCAGGAATTACGATTTACATTATAAATGGGATGTTGGAAGACATAAAAGCAATAAAGCGGCCTGCTCTGCCTCTGAGATGACCCCCTGACCACAGTAAAATCACAGTAATATACGGCCTCTGCTGCTTTACCTTGAAAGACTGCTTGAGTTTTGGCCAAAAAACCTGAAGCAAAGAGCAGAAATGTGCATTAATGGCATTTATTTAATTAATTTTTAAAAACTTGAACACAACATTTAATTCACAAATACAAAAATATATTTGTACCATATATATTGTCCAAAATTAATCAGAATGACAATAATAACAAAAACAACAACCGAAACATTAATAACAAATATAATAGAAGCAGTGCCGGGCAATGATTAATCGCATCCAAGATAAAAGTTTTGTCAACATAACAAATATACACAGGACATATATTATGTATATAAAGACACATGAAGAGTATATATTTAGAAAAATATTTACATGTTTATATTTATATTAATATAATTTATTTTATATTTAAATAAAGTTAATATATAAACAATATATAGCGCATTATAGCTCTTTTACTATACGATATAGCTCTGAATAGATGTTTCAAAGATAGCATTAGAAATATTGGAATATAAAATTATTTAAAAAAATAATGAAACTAAATGCACTAACGGGGGGAGGCTAGTCATTCTTTAAATTGGCTGCTTCATTTAGAAACAAATCATGTGACTGAATCATTGACTCACTTGATTTGTTCAATATGTTCATTCAGTCAGTAATGAATTTCTGCTGTTTGTCAAAACAGACAATATTGTGTATAACAATAAAACAATATGAACTTGTTTATTAAACTCATAAATTCATAAATCAGAGGGGCACATATTTGTGAAAAACAGCACTTCTGGTGAAGTGATAATAATTAAAATCTTATATAAATACCTAATGGTACGTTCATACAAGATGCGACTTATGTAAATAAATCATACGAAGATGTGTCGTACAGCTCCTCCACATACAGTGATGATGAATTCTGCCTCCGCTTGACAGTAATCACGTCACTACTACAGCAAGCTCCTGATTGGTTAACGCGATTTTCGCCAAAGTTCAGTTTTTTCAACTTGAGCGTCATGCGCATCAAACGCGCAAATCTCACTATTCGCTCTGCTTAATTTGTGAGAATCGCGCCATTCGTGCCGCAGGATGTCTAATCACGTATTTACATTGACTTAACATGTAACTCACTCTCGCTGAACACGCTTCGTTCGCGTCTGGTGTGAACGCAGCATCACAGAGAGCTATTTATTTTGTATTTTTTTGTGGTCATAAAACTCTACAGCATTCGAATACTTGTTACATTCTAATAATGTTGCGTTATAATCTCCGAACTCTTTGATTAAGAGTGTTATTGTGAGGATTGATGCTGAAGCTGTTTCCTCTTTTCTTATTCGTGTGAATGCAGCACACATGACGGAAATACCACGTCTGTTAGCCGTCGCTCGGGGGTCGAAGGGTTGTGTGTTTATGAGCACAATAAACGTCAGAGGAAAACATGTCTGGTATTGTTTGTGTTTATGGTGAATTATAAAGCCGGTATATTGTGCAGCTCGAGGGGAAGAGAAGAAATGTCCTCTAATATCCTGTTAAAGACCAAGCTTGTTCTGTTTGTGATTGATTGTGCAACGACGTACGACTGTAAACGTCAGAAATCTGCGCTGGAACAGTAGCTTGGCCAGATTAGGTTTTAAAGCAGTTAAACTAGCCTGTTGGGAAAAATAGTTTGCTGTTACAAGAAAAGAAACCATATGTGTTTGTAGATGCAGTGAAAGATAGAAAATCTGAAATACTATGGATTTCATTGAGGATGGCATCATCAAACCTAAACTTAAATATATCTGGCTGCAAAAAAAGGTTTTGGACATTTGAGTGAATCAAATGAATCTTTTGAAAAAAACTGAAATATAAGATTTCTTTTAGTACTGAATCATAACTGAATCATGTTGCAAAAGTAGTTAAATACTTGACTTTAAAGTGTAGTTTTCTTGAAGCACTGCTGAGTATTGAATTAAATGAATCACTTTCACTGTAATCAACTTCCAGATTAAGTTGTTAGTTACTCAGCTGCTCTGGTGAGGAGTTAGATATTAAGCTACAAATACTTCTGGGAACACTATTGAGTATTGAATCAAATGATAAATGAGTTTTGTTCATGGAAACTATTTAGCAAAGATGAGTCCTGTTGTTATTTGATGTTGTAGTGATGATCTGTGTCTCTCTCAGGTGCTGTTCGTCTCCAGACGCCGCTGCTCTTGCCCAGGAACAGACGTCTGTATGAAGGATGTGAGACGGCGTGTTTTATGGATCACAGCGGCATGCTGGTCTCTCTGCCGTACGATCTGAGGGTGAGATGAGTCAGTCCTGCTCTCGACACACCTCGCACTAAACTAATGAATGAGTCAGAATAATGTAGTACGTGTGCGTAAATATGACCCTGGAGCACAGCCGTAAGAGTCTGTACCTCAAGTAATGACAGTTGTACCTCATCTGAAGCTGAATAAATCATCTCTGCACTGATGTCTGCTTTGTTAGGAGAGGACAAGATCTGCTGTTCAAATGAAGCTCTTAGCAATCAGTATTACTAATCAGAAATGAAGTTTTGAAAATATGATCTTCACTTAATATCCTAAAGAAAAGTCGTATCATTTTGACTCATACAGTGTATTGTTGTGTATTTCTCTAAATACACCCGTGCTGCTGCTGGGCTCCAGAGACACAGATATGGTCTAATCTGTTTTATTGTCTCTCTTCAGATGGCATTTGCCAGATTTGTGGCCAGGAACAACATTTCACATCTCAAGAGGTATTAAGTGCATTATTTCATACCCCAATTATTTCATTTTGGCTGTTTTTTGTGTGTATAGTATGTCGTAAAATTGTTATAATACACGCTACTAATCCAACGTTTATGAATAAAGTCTCTTCTGCTCACCAGGGCTGCATTTATCTGATTAAAAACAGAAATATTACACTTTAAAACAGCTGTTTTTATCTTATATATTTCTCTGTTTATGTGAATATCTAAACTCTATTAACTTTTCAAATTTTCAGTGTTACTCCAGATCATGTGACACTGAAGACTGGAGTAATGATGCTGAAAATACAGGAATAAATTACACTGTAACACATTTTTACACAGAAAACAGCTGATTTAGTTGCAGTAATATTGTACTATTTTTTACAGTATTTTTGTAAATTAAAGAAATGCAGCCTCAGTGAGCTGAAGACACTTTTACAAACATGACTAAGTTTGAATCAGTAATACAAGTGTAGTTTGGTTTGCGCTGCGTATATATATATATATATATATATATATATATATATATATATATATATATATATCTTGTGTGTGTCTATATATATATATCT
>JAUCNO010000279.1:17310342-17326516 GCA_032353835.1 Enteromius viviparus | reverse complement strand
CTATTCAGACGTGAGTTTTGAGCAGTGAAGGGTTGTTTCTCCGATCACGAATGCAGACATGCTGTTATGTTTACGAGGCGTGATGCAACAGCACGTGTAAAAACACAGAACTAAGTCATGATCATCAGTAATTATGTCTCCACTGTTTGTAATGTGTTTTATTGTTTTGGTATAAAATTCTTACATTTGGAAAATATTACATTTACATCAGACTCTTTGAGAGCTGGCTGTCTTTTATTTTTGACACTGCTTTAAAATATAACATTCTTTTAAAAAACAACAATCTGATTCCTTTGAACGGTAGTGTTTCATCCCCTACAATCGACTCATTAATATCATATACTGATATAATGTTAATTATTGCTTGAGGAAGCTTGAGGAAGAATATGTTTAGAAACAGAACAAATAAGTGTTTGCAATCATCAAGATCTTCATGGCTTCATGGGAAAGATCAGCGCTGTAAACGACTGGCTCTGCATCGAATGATTGCAATATATTTTATGAGTTTCTGGCCCTTAAAGATTGAGCAACAGTGAGCAGCTGTGATTTTATTGAAGAGACACAGGCTGTGAGTCAATCAGAATGACCTTTGACCTCTACCTCACACTCTTCACATGCATTTACAGTTCAGATAGATCAGACATCTGAAGGAACGTTCATATGGATCTCTTCTTCGTTGTTTATTCATTTGTATTCACTAAATGGCTTTCCGGGGCATTTATGATGAAGATGTTGGCAGCAGAGAGAGAATGTGAAAGTCTGTATAAACAGAGTATGGGTGATGTAAGACGCACAGATGTGCTCTCCTCGAATCAACCTCTGAATGCTCCTCGCTGCCCATAAATGGAGATGCAATGTGAGACGCTTCGGAAACGACCGGCTGCTGCTGCACCTTCCCTTGATTCTTCATTCAGAAGATGGTTTTGAGATCCTGTGGGACTGACGCATTCCCTTCCTATGATCGGAACGAAGCGTAAGCCGCACCAGAAACCCAAACGAACATTCTCTGATGCTGTCTGTGTTTTCACAGACGCATTCAAACCATTCCAGCGACTCCGAGCTAAACCCATTATCAGCCCAAACTCAGCATCTGTCTGTAGAAAACCACGTAGACTCTATAGAGTCTGATCTTTATCCTGACTCATGAGTCACTTAAATTATTATGTACTGAGTTTCTAGCAGCTGCCTGTTCAGATGACTTGGAGCTGTGTGATACGACCAAATGGGAATTTACTACCATCAGGAACACTATCACAGTGCCTGAACTTAGAGACGGTATTATTGTCAATCGAAGCCCTTCTCAACATTATCAACAGATCTGTGTTTAATTCTCTTAACTTAATAAAACCAACAACTTTTAAAACTCCAAACTGAACAAAATTATCTTAACTGAACAATATTTACTGACCTGTATTTAAATCTCTAAAAAACAAAACCAACCGATATCAAACTTTCTTAACAGAACAAAACCGCCGATATTTAAATCTCGCAAAATTAAAACAAAAAACGATATTTAACTTTTTTAATAGAACAAAATTAACTATATTTCAATTTCTTAAGTAAACAAAATCAAACGATATTTAAGGTTCTTAATAAAACAAAACTGACCTACATTTAAATATAAATGTATTTAAGTCTCTTAATCATATAAAACCAACCGATATTTACATTTCATAGTGTTAAAAAAAATAGACCAAACAACTAGATACTGGAACAAGATTGTCATCATAACAGAGGGATTTTCTGTGAAGCTGTGCAACACAAATACACTTGACTTGACTTGATCTGCTCAGCCTCATTAATCTCCATCTCTCACAGCTGCTGTTGTTCTTCTGACAGTTTTATTCCTGATCCCTCAGCTCTGTTTGGAAAGCATCACCAAGACTAAACCCTGAGTATCATGTTCGTCATCCACAAGCATGAAGCACTCTGCATCATTTTTGAAGCTCTCTTTCCTGGAAGGTCAAGCGGCGTCTCAGAGGAGCATGTGTTCCCTGAAGACATGTGCTCCTTCACCCCGTTATCTTCCTACATCATATGAGGAGGAGTCCAGACTGAGCCCTAAGGACATGGCGAGGCAAAGAGACCAAATGACGACTTCTACAGCCTCAGCTCTTTACTGAAGTGATGGATGATCCCCGGCATGTTCAGATGAACAGCTAGTAACTGCACAACTAAAATGACTTGGTTTAAATTTAAGATCATCAAAATAAAGCAGTTTTCAGCTGCTGAAGAGTTTGTGGTTGTCTCTGTGATGTATTGTTAGTTTGATGATGCTCCAGATATTCTTCTACTAGAAGAAGTGCTTCTCAAAAACATTTATATACCTTTCAGCGTTCATAGTGTCTTCCAGAACATGAAGCGGCTGGAACAATCTTCCACTTTGAAACAGTCCATTTTAAAGGAGTCTAGAACCACAGGACACGAAGGCTCTTCTGGATCATGTTCACAAATATTCCCCCAGCTGAATCTTTCCTAAATTTCTTGCCCTCGTGCCAAAGACCTGCAGCAGGCATCAAATTTGAAGTAAGCTGATTTAGTGGATAAAAGTGTTACATTGTCTTTTAGTTCTCATTATATACAAAAATGAAAAAACAACAACAAATAAATAATGTGTGTTTTTATTTTAGTTTCAGTTGTAGTCACCTAAGATAACCCTGGAGAGCAGATAGATGCAGTCTCGAGCGTTTGTTTTGCTCAGTGAAAGCTGATCAGGGGATGACAGACAGCTTGTTAGGACTCAAGTGTTTGGATCAATCAGACAGTGTTTATCAGATCTCATCATCTAAACTATAGTTACCAAATATTTTCCAAAGAATTGAGGATCAGTGCCATTGTGTATTCAAGGAAATAAGTGTCTCAGTTTATCAGCGTGAGGGAGGATCTAGATCTGATGTCTGAGTTAGGGTTAGTTTCTCAGGGATCTGAATTCAGAGGAACTCAGTGTTTGTTGGCGCTTGACAGCAGTGCCAGTGGCAAAACCCAGAACCCATGCCGCTGACTCATCATTTATTAGAAAGTTCCAGGCCTGAAGCTACAGATCCCACCGTCATCCTCAGGTCCACACGCATCCGATCAGAGCGAGTGAAGAAACCAGGTGAAAGTTTCACTGACGCAGTCTATAAACCCTTCTTGACAGATATAGAGATTCAAATCACTTGGCAACTACCAGAGTAAAAAAAAAAAGGTGTTATATAATAGATCCGCAAACCATCTGAGAGGTGAAGAAAACTCTTAAAAGTATTAAACTTCACCGAGCAGATCACCGAACAATGAAGATCTGCTGTAAATCTGCTCTCAGGCCATCCAAGATCAGTGTGTGTCTTCATCAGGATCTCCATCACTTGAGAAGATAACAGCTTTAAAGTTTGCAGCTGTTCGCTTGCAGCGTCGTGCAGATTTCTCTCCTGACTCAGATCAGAACACTCGAGTTATTATAGATCATAGACTCATATTTGAGTTAAAATCATCTTAATGCTGGATTAGTTTGATCCAGATGTTCACTGCTGGACTGGAGTGCTGTGGATTATTCTGATGGTTTTATCTGACGGCACCTATTCACTTCCATTACTGAGACACATTTCTCCAGATCTGATGAAGACACGCACTCCTCCTGATGACCTGAGGGTGAGTGACCCAGCAAATTAAATGATTTTAGACCCTTTATCACTCTTCCCCAGCTGAGGAGTTGAATCTTGTGATGGAGTTTTAATCTGAGGATCTTTTAAAGGCCGAACGCCACCCATCCAGTGGTTTGTTCTCAGCAGATGTCTAATGATCCGATGGTTTCTTCATCTTCTACTAGTTAATCTGACCTTCTTCTGTCACGATTACAATTGTAGTTCATCAACATGAGCTCATTTCCTATGAGAAATGAAGCGTAGAGTGTTTCTCAGGATAGCTTCAACTATCGATATAACCGTGACTGTCATTAGATCATGAAATATGACAGCTCTGCATCTGCATCTGATCAGGAGCAGCAAACATCACTTCATTCTTTCTCTGCTTTGCTGTTTTCTATTGAATGACATTCTGCACTTTTGTGGTCACTAAACAGAAATTGCATGCACTGAAAAACTTCCGCTATGTTCGGAGTATATTTGATCAGGAGATGCAGCGCAGAGATGATGGAGTGCGTATCTGCTGACGGTCTGTTTGTGTTGAACTCCAGCGAGAGATATTAAACAGGCGTTCAGTGACACACATATCTCTGAGTATCCCCTGGAAACACTGACATCAGGCCGGGTCTGTCCAGCCTTCAGAAGGCTTCGTGTTGCTCTGTGCCGCCCACATGTGAACGTCAGCGGGCCTGTGCAATCACACCGCTCGTTTTATAAGCCATGACTGCATCACTATAATATTTGATATGTTTCCTGGGCGTTTGCATCGTTACACACACACACACACATAGACCAGAGAAAAAAATCTTAAAGAACGAACACATTCTCATGACTCCTTACGATGCACTTAGTCACAAAAGAAATCATACATTTGACTGATATGAGGAATAAATATTTGATAAACAGGAAATACCATAAAGTCTAAATTCAAACATTTCAAGGCCTAATGGAATACTAATGGAATTTCTGTCATAACAAATGATTTAGAGATCAAACAGAGTCCTGCTTCAGGAGCTGACAATCTTTTATTTAATAAGAAATGAACGACAGTAAAGACATTTATAATGTCACAGACGCTTCTCTTTCCAATAAATGCTGTTATTTTAGACTTTGTATTTATCTCATGGTTTCAACATTGATTATAATCAGAAATGTTTCTGGAGCAGCAAATACTACAATCATCTGTGAGGGATAATGTGACACTGAAGACTGGAGTAGCCTAATTATGCTGAAAATTCAGCTGAACACAGAAATCAATTACAGTTCAAAAGATGATTTTACAGTATTTTTTTTAATTTAAGAGAACCTGAAACCTTTTAACTGTAATGTGTAAGATATATGAAGGCGCGCGCAGCAGATTATTGGCTGATGGAAAGTTTGCTTTGAGGAATGCGCAGTTTTTTCTCCTGATGTTGAATATGCGCGTCCTGCTGAACGCTGATTGGTCGAGAGAGCCGCTGAAGAATGTGTGAAATGACTTAAATAGCGTTGAGTCTCATGCGCACAGAAGAGCAGAACATCACACACACAGAGTCAGAGACACAAGGCACTTTCAGCAAAGCGTCTCCACTATAAGAGTGTCTCTTCAGGTGAGTGCTTGTCTTCAGACACGGGTTTTCTCGTGTAGCTGCAGACAGATGTGTGATGTGATGTTTGTGATTTCAGGGGAATCATGATTCTGAGAGGACTCGTTTTGTGCCTCTTGCTGTGGAGCTCCGTGAGCAGCAGACGCATAGGTGAGGAGAAACTTTGATTGATTAGGGTTTTCTCAGAGGCTTCACCATCTGGGGATGTTTTTAAGTCTAGATGGAAATCGTACCTTTTTAGTGAGTTTGAATTCTGAAGTTGACTTTGTCGAGCATATGATACGCACGTGTATAACACGCTTTTTCGGGTGCATATGAAAATGCATCAACCACACAGCTCTAATCCTAGCCACTGAGTATCATATGCACGCCAAAGTCGATTTCTGCGTTTAAACTGGAGCAAGAGTTTAAGTTTCGATACGGCGTACTGACGCGCACTTTCATGAGATCGGGTTGGATGTGTTCGCGCTCACATTCGCGTTTTCTCTCGAATCCGCAGAAATGCCGGATGATGACACCGTGTTTGACCTGTTCGAGCTCACTAATATCCACAAGAAGCATCACGGGGTGAGTTTAGTGAAGGGACCCGATCCTAACAGCCCCGCGTACAAGATCCTGAACCCGAGCCTGATCCCCTCAGTGCCCGAGCTCTCCTTCAGGGACCTGATCTACTCCATCCAGAGCGAGAGGGGCTTCATCTTCACCGCCAACCTCAAGCAAGCCAAGCGCACCAGGGGCAGCCTGGTCTCCGTGGAGAGGGCAGACGGCACCGGATCCGTCTTCGAGATCATCTCCAACGGGAAAGCCAACACCGTGGATCTGGTGTACTGGACCGCGAGCGGACAGCACGTGGTGTCCATCGATGACGTGGACGTGGCGAACGGACACTGGAAGAACATCACGGTGTTTGTGCAGGAGGATCGCGCTCAGGTTCATGTGGGCTGCGAGGAGATCAACACTCAAGAACTCGACGCACCTATCCAGCAGATCCTGAATCAGGAGACAGCGGACATCGGGAGTCTGAGGATCGCCAAAGGAGCCGCCAAATCCGATCGTTTCATGGTAAGAATCTGGCTTATGTTTATGTTTGATATCTGACTGACTGTACTTATCTGTGATATTGTTGTATTTTGTATACGATGCATGTTTCTTCCTGCAATGAAACGCGTAAAGACGCGGTTATTGCGCGCAAAGCGCTTGGCCTTGAGCGTGTGTTTTTATTTTACAGTCTCCGTCTGAATGTTCCATGTAATAGTAGCTGTTGGAACTGTATTCAAATGTTTCTGCCAGTCTCGGTTTTTGACCATTATCCCGTTTTCCAGGGAGTTCTCCAGAACGTGCGGTTTGTTTTCGGAACGACGCTGGACGCGATTTTACGCAACAAAGGATGCGAGAGCTGTGAGTGCTTTATAGAGCATTACTCTTTCTATTCTTAAATGCTGAAAAAAATCAAATGTAATTAAATACATACATATAGCATGTGTGTGACCACAAATCACAAAAAGTCTAAATATTGAGTAAATTGTTCAAATGAATTTCTTAGCAATGCATATTACTAATCAACAAGTTTTCAAAATGTAAAAAATATCTTCACAAAACACGATCTTCACTAAATATCCTAATGATATTTAGTGAAGGATGAAAGAAAATTGATCATTTTGACCCATACAGTGTATTGTTGTCTATTTCTACAAATATACCTCTGCTCTTATGACTGTTCTGTGCTCCAGAGACTCATACATATATAAAGCAGGGATGTTATATTAAAACGAATGTGTTTTCAACACAGCAGCCTTCATCACTGATGTCATGACCCTGGAAAACCCCATGAACGGATCCAGCCCGGCCATCCGCACTGATTTCACAGGACACAAGTCTAAAGGTCAGATGATCATCGTGTGTTGTAATGTGTCTGGGGTCTCTTCATGAATTTGTGAAGTTAACATCAGAATCCCGTTTCTCTTCAGATCTGCAGGACATCTGCGGTTTCTCCTGCGATGATCTGTCCAGCATGTTTAAGGAGCTCAAGGGACTCGGCATGGTGGTGAAGCAATTGTCAAACGAGCTCCGCCAAGTGGTGAGGATCAAAATCAGCTGTCTGATGTTCATGTGTCTCTCCACCCTTTGTCTCTTCTGATTCCAAACAGTTGTTCCTCAGCCACTTCCCAAGTTGCTTCTAATGACAGTTCCTCTGTTCTTCTTCTGGCTTTTAGACAGCAGACAACAACTTAATAATGACTCAGATTAAAATCCACGAAGGGGTCTGTCTGCACAATGGCATCGTTTACAGAGACAAAGACGAGTGGACGGTGGACAGCTGCACACACTGCACTTGTCAGGTAAAAAGTGTGCTTTTGACTTCATTTGTACTAGTCAGTATTTGTTTTGTGTGGGTAGTCCAATCCATCCTGTGTCTCTGTTTCACTGCACACATGCGTCTAAATGGCCGGGATTCAGGAATGTTTTAATTGGTGAGTGATACCCGCTGTCTCTGGTTTCCGGTGAGACCAGCTCCTGCGTGTGTGTGTGTGTGTGCGGTTGAAGCCGCTGACTCAGTATGTCTTCTCCACCCTCGCGCTGGCCACATTAAAACACTTTGTTAGTCCGGTCAGATGTATTCCCCTGCTGCCCACTCAGAGTTTATATCACCGCAAGATTTTCCTGCCAAAGCCAAGGGTCACTTTTTATTGCCAGCAGAGAGGCGTTTATTTCTCATCCATTATGTGCAGCTGTTGGGATCGTGCGATTGAACTGGCTTCACATATTTTATTCGCAGAACTCCGCCACTGTGTGCCGTGAAATCTCCTGTCCTCTCATGCCCTGCGCCAACGCCACCGTCCCCGACGGCGAATGCTGCCCGCGCTGTGGAACACGTAAGTCATGTTTCACAATACATTATGCATCATTCATATGATCACAATGAGCACATTTTCAAAAATGGGTTATTTGCACACACTGCATTAAAAGGCTTTCAAAATGACGTGCAGTTCGTTGGGATTGAACAAAAAGTCCAAAAAAGTTTGAGACAAAAAGTCAATTTCGAGATAAATCTAATTAAAGGTTCCAAATGTAGATAATTGTAGACATTACTCTTTGGAGCACTGGGATCTCTAGACTAGGGCTTAATGAACTCATTTTTGTGAAAACCTCAAAATCAACATTTTCTCTGATCGTCTTCTTGAAGCGAATGATGCTGGTGTTGACGGCTGGTCACCCTGGTCCGAATGGACGCACTGTTCGGTGACCTGCGGCAGAGGTATTCAGCAGCGTGGACGCTCCTGCGACCGAATCAACAGCAACT
Organism: Enteromius viviparus; assembly: GCA_032353835.1. NCBI lineage: Eukaryota > Metazoa > Chordata > Actinopteri > Cypriniformes > Cyprinidae > Enteromius > Enteromius viviparus. The sequence continues at coordinate 17,318,009 of JAUCNO010000279.1, read as the reverse complement.
GTGATGGCACGTCTGTCCAGACGAGAGATTGTTACACGCAAGAATGCGACAAACGCTGTGAGTTCAACTACATCTGCTGCTAGCATCATATTTGGATCCCCATGCACCCGGTTAATGCTTATTTCTGTCTTCATGCAGTCAAGCAGAACGGTGGCTGGAGCCATTGGTCCCCCTGGTCTTCTTGCTCGGTGACGTGTGGGGAAGGGGTCATCACTCGCATCCGGTTGTGCAACTCCCCTACGCCTCAGATGGGAGGGAAAGACTGCGAGGGAGACGGTCGTCAGACTGAACCATGCCAGAAGGCCCCATGCCCAGGTGAGTGTTTACACCTGTTAAAGTGTTTGCAGAATATAAACTGAAAACCCCAATGACCGTGCGTTTCTCTGTGTCTCAGTGAATGGAGGTTGGGGACCCTGGTCACCCTGGGACTCTTGCTCCATCACGTGCGGTGGAGGACTGCAGCGCAGACACAGACTGTGTAACAGTCCCGCCCCCAAATATGGTGGAAAGGAATGTATGGGTGACTCCAAAGGCACCCGTTTGTGCAACGCCCAGTCGTGTCCAGTTGGTAAGAAATGACATGCTTCATTAGCTGGGTTTCCATTCAAAACTGCCAATTTAACTTTCGCGCAAAATTGGAACGTTGCATACAAAATTAGTGAATAAATAGTTTTTCTTTCCAATGAGAAGGGAACAAAATAGGCCTTATCACTAAGAAAAGTAGGAGAGAAATCAAGTGACTTTTGATGCATAATTATTTAGTAAATGTGTTTCCATCCCCCACTGTTTGCATTAACCCAAATAAGGGATTTTAAATTAAAATATGGCATTTCCATCACTCATTTCTGATGTGCATAAAAACAGGCTGATAGAAAGGAAACAGCTGTTAATAAGGATTAAGATGGTTCTTCTCATAGGATATCAAAATAAGTTCTGTACTGTCATGAACAGATGGATGCCTGTCTAACCCGTGCTTCGCTGGCACCAAATGCACCAGTTTCCCCGATGGCTCCTGGAAGTGCGGCGAGTGTCCGGTGGGATATGACGGGGATGGAGTCCACTGTCAAGACATTGACGAGGTAAGGCACCACACTAATGAGATACTTACCTCATATCTCATAGACTGCTATCATTTCTAAATGACGATACTGGTATTTCTAAATTCTTAATTTTGGCATCTGCAGTGCAAAGAAGTTCCTGATGCATGTTTTGTGCTCAATGGAGTCCATCAGTGTGTGAACACAGAACCAGGCTACAACTGCCTGCCCTGCCCTCCACGCTACTCTGGACAGCAGCCCTTCGGCAGGGGAACGGAGCAGGCCATGGCCAACAAACAGGTTAGATTAGTCTAAAGAACAGTGTTAATGATGAGGAGGGCCAGTAGTTTCTCCAACCATGAAGTGCTAACCAACATTAAATCAACCTATTTGCAGATCTGCACACCTAAAAACCCATGTGAGGACGGCAGCCATGACTGCAATAAGAACGCCAACTGCATCTACCTGGGCATCTTCTCCGACATCATGTACCGCTGCGAGTGTAAACCAGGCTACGCTGGGAACGGTCATATATGTGGAGGGGACTCTGACCTTGACGGCTGGCCAAACACAGACCTCCACTGTGTGGAAAACGCCACCTACCACTGCAAGAAGGTATGTGACCATTTCCTCACCATATCCAATTATACAAGGTTACAGAATCTTCATCAAAACATGTCATTTTTAGGACAACTGCCCTGATCTTCCCAACTCTGGTCAAGAAGACTATGACAAAGATGGAATTGGAGATGCTTGTGACAATGATGATGACAATGATGGGATCCCTGATGACGGGGTAAGTCGTAAACACATTGTTCTTCTGCAAGAGATTTTAGAAATGACTGTCATAGCATCTAACTGACTAAAAAAGAAAGATTTCAGAAGTCAGAAAGAGCTTTATTGCAGAGTATGTTTGTGGATACAAGGAAGCTGTTTTAGTGTCACAAGCTTCCCGTACACAGAGACAACAACAACACAGAGACAAAAAAGTAAAATGAGAATAAAAATGCACATGTGTAAATATAAATAAAGCATACAAAAATAAATGTAAATATTAAACAAATGGTATGTGGGTAGTTGACATATGAATGTGTCCTATGGTGCAACTGCGACATAAAAATGTAAAAAAAAAAAAAAATAAGTCTATTGTGTGTACATGTGTGCTATAGAATAGGAATAGAATATGATATAGGGATGTATTTGGATGTAGGGTGGTTACAAATAAATATAATGTTCTTGAAAAAAGAACAGAGTGAACAAAAGAGAGAGAGAGAGAGGAACTTTGCCAGTAGCAAATAAATAAAGCATTTACGATGGCTTCCATCCAGCCCTTCTGGATCGTTTGGTTTAACATCCATAATTCAAATCGTACACTTGGAAAAAAATTGACTGGGCAAACAAACAGTCAGAGTCTTGCAGCCAAACAGTGCATTCCTGCACAGCTGCGTCCCAAACGGTCACGTCCATGGCATATTGCTTCTGACATTAATTTTGTTTAGTGCTTCTCTATGATGTGTGCGTGTATATAGAAATTTCAGTCTGCGAGGTAAAGAGCATCTCCAGATGTTTTCTGTCTTTCTAGTTTCATCACTGACTTGGCTGGATGTTCTTGTTTTGAAACAGGACAATTGCCCGTTCACCTTTAACCCAAGACAGTATGACCACGACCGTGATCAAGTTGGTGACCGATGCGATAATTGTCCATACGACAGTAATCCAGAACAGACTGACACCGACAACAACGGCGAGGGTGATGCGTGTGCCATCGACATCGATGGTGATGGTAAGTCTTTCATCATGTATCCTGACCAACACAAACACAGAAACCATAATAAGTACAGAGAACTGGTGTAACACTGGAATTTACTTGTCCAGGCATCCTGAATGAGAAGGACAACTGCCCATATGTGTACAACACTGACCAGAGAGACAGTGACAGAGACGGAGTGGGTGACCACTGTGACAACTGCCCACTGGAGCACAACCCTGACCAGGTGAGATGCTTGAACTTGCTGTTTTATGAAAACACGGGTGTGCAACTATGAACAGCAGAGGATGAAGGCTTTGCAATAATCCATGTGATGTCACAGATTGACTCTGACTCTGACAACATTGGAGACAAGTGTGACAGCAACCAGGACATCGATGAGGATGGCCATCAGAACAACCTTGACAACTGTCCCTACATCCCCAACGCCAACCAGGTCGACCACGACAAGGACGGCAAAGGAGATGCCTGCGATCACGATGATGACAATGATGGAATTCCTGACGACAAAGACAACTGCCGTCTCGCCTTCAACCCTGATCAACTGGATTCGGATGGTGAGTCCAGTGCTTCAGCGCTGATTTTAGTCCATTTTATGTGAAATTTTATTTGTTCAATTGTAAACTTCCATGTGCTGAATTTTTGTCTCTTTTCTCGTGTCCAGGAGACGGACGAGGTGACATCTGCAAGGACGACTTTGACGTTGACAACATACCAGATATTTATGACGTTTGCCCGGAAAACTTTGGCATCAGTGAAACAGACTTCCGCAGGTTCCAAATGGTCCCTCTCGATCCCACGGGAACTTCCCAAATTGACCCCAACTGGGTCGTCCGTCACCAGGGTAAAGAACTTCTGCAGACCGTCAACTGTGATCCTGGCATTGCTGTTGGTAAGTAGTTGAGAGATACCAGCACATGATAAATACATTCATCTATGTCCAAATGTTAATCTTCTTATTGTTTTCCCTCAGGTTATGATGAGTTCAATGCCGTGGACTTTAGCGGCACGTTCTTCATCAACACAGACCGTGACGATGACTACGCCGGATTTGTGTTTGGTTACCAATCCAGCTCACGTTTCTATGTGGTGATGTGGAAACAGATCACACAGACGTACTGGTCTCATACACCTACTAAAGCACAGGGTTATTCTGGACTGTCAATTAAAGTAGTGAACTCAACTACAGGACCGGGCGAACACCTCAGGAATGCTTTGTGGCACACTGGAGACACAGAGGGACAGGTACGTATTGTTCTCAAGCTGTCATGAGAATATTTAATTGAGTTTGGTGTTTAAAATGTTCTGCTCACCTTATTTTGTACCATTTGCAGGTGCGTACCTTGTGGCATGATCCCAAGAACATTGGCTGGAAGGATTATACTGCCTACAGATGGCACCTGATCCACAGACCGAAAACCGGACACATCAGGTAAGTGTGGAAGCCAATTTAGATCAGGAGTGCCCAATCCCATTCCTGGAGCTCTAATTTTATCAGTTAAGCTCTTCAAATACAACTGAACCAGCTATTTAAGAGCTTGAGGACCACTTGATAATTGCACACAGGTGTGATGGAGCAAGGTTGGAACTGAACTCTGCAGGTAGCTGGATCTCCAGGAACAGCGTTGGGCATCCTTAATTTAGATCGGGGGTGTCCAAACTCTGTCCTGGAGGGCCAGACATTAGACAGAGATTAGCTCCAACACTTTGCAGGACACTGGTCTTCCAGGAATGGGTTTGGGTATCCTTGACGTCTTTAACCATTTTGTACTTGATACTTAATAGCTAAAATGGAAAAGCAGCTTCACTCACTCCTATACGTTTGATTGGTTTTTAGAGTCATTATGTACGAGGGTAAGAAGGTCTTGGCTGATTCAGGAAGCATCTATGACAAGACATATGCTGGAGGAAGACTCGGCCTCTTTGTCTTCTCTCAAGAGATGGTTTACTTCTCAGACCTCAAATACGAATGCCGAGGTAATACGTTTGAACAATATTTCTCTCTATAGTTCTGTTTATGTTCTAGAGAGCTCACAAGTGTTTGTTTGACTCTCTTGCAGATGCATCTTAACAGCCCCATCAGCGTTTCCCTTTAGTTTGCCCGTTATCTGTTCTTTTCTGTCAGTTTAAATGTGTTCTGTGTTATAAACCCTTCTGTGGTGGGATCAAGGATCAAAACGTGGAGGCCAAAAACTTTCTATCTAAATGAGGACCACAGGAGCAGGTCAAGCATGAAGACCCATCAATATTTTCATCTCATTGATCTCCTCCACTCTCAGCCTGTTTCTTATGCAGTTTGTAAAGAAAAGTTCCACTTCGGATTTGCTGTGGACTATGATTATGATAAAGGAGCCATTTATGAACTGAAGAAAACGCTTCCCTTGATTCTGATGGGTTTGAGGTCCCACAAGAGGAACTGTTGAGGAGCGACGCGCCGGACGGACTGTCTGTTTGACTTTGTGAAAGCGTGTTCTTTAGCACGGATGTTTCCCATTGAGACATCCAGATCTTCAGGACTCATTGATTCAGGCTTGTTTTTACATAAGTTATGAGTCATAACTTCCATAATCAGCAGTCTTGCTTTTGATCATCAATGTTGACAATCCAAGAGTCTTAACTTCACTGTTTATAGAGTGGAGTGCTTCTCAGGGCTAGAAGGACCTCTGTGATTTGCCACTCAAGGAGGAAGTTCATGTCTTAGATTAATACACAGATGTCCTGATGAGATTTTTTTAATCATTCACAGACAGAATGAAAAAGGAAGTTGATATGTTACAGAGGCGCACTTGTTTAATTTATTTATTGTGTTGAAAGGAGCTGGATGCATAAGAACTTATCTCAGTGCCACATATTACTGAAACAAACAAAGAGAACAACTGGAGCATTCCCTTCCGTCCGAGAGGACTGGGGTGAATGAATGGTGAACGAAATATGATGTAAACGTACAAATATTACCTCACTGTTGTATAATTGAGCTCAACAAAAATAGCAAATTATATTTCATGTGTTCGCACTTCCTCATTAGTCGTAATAAAGTAGCATGTTTGGCGTGCTGTCGGGGGCGAGCCGGGGTGAACCCCGAGTCCTAGTAGCGAGAGCCCTAAGGAGGGCGTGGCTCGGAGTCCGCCTCGAACCCTGCGTGCCCCCCGGGAAGGAGCGAACGGAGGAGAAGGGGAAGGTGGTGGGAATGCAAAAACAAGATATGGAAGGAAAGGAAACTGGACTATTTATAGTGACGAGGTAAGGATCGGATTGGCTTACGAAGGAAGCGGGATTGATTGGTAAACGGTGACAGCTGAGACTAATCGTCAGCCCTTCCACCCGAAATTAGTTTGAAAACTTTATTTGTTCCATTTATGATTCCGTTCTGTTTTGTTTTAGAGCTACTGTACGTAGTAAAACATAAATTCTGTAAATAATAAAAGAAAAAAAATACTTCTTTTATGAGGCCCCAGTAGAAAGTTGTTAATATAAATAGTTAGTGCCTAATTAATGAATTATGTCTTTTTTTTTTTTTTAAATAAGTTATTGGTAAAGTTGTTTTTTCTGTTTTAATGTGTAGATATATGCTATTTAATATAATTTATGAGGAACTGTAATCTGACATTGGAAGTGTTTGTATAAACTGTTTGCACACTGATGAGGATTTTTTTCGTTTTTTTGTTTAAGTATGCTTCAGTGGCAGTATTGTTGCTAGTTTTACATAGTAATGTTTAATTCTTATCAATCCTCCTGTAAAATCAAAGAACAATAAATACTTTTGAGTAAAAAATTACAAACAAGTGTTTTTGCTTTTAGTAGCTCCACAATCTTCTTAAATGACGTCTTTTGACCTGCACTGTGCTCAGTATGAAAATACAGTCAGCTGGCCTGATTTCCAAAAAAAGTTTACACTATAAATCTCAGTCCATAAATAAGAAGCTGTCTTAAGTAGACATTTTAATTGTGCAGTCTGTGTCTGTGGTTTGGTTCATGGTTAAAATGACTCACGGTTACTGCTACGATAAAAGCTAATTTGGTCAAAAGAGCATTTAAAAAACCCTGTATTTTCTCAAGTTCTTTCACATGAAATCCAGGATCTTTTATCAGCAAACACTCGGCTCACCTTCAAGGTCAGGAATGATGGGAATGTTGGAGTCGCAGTAACACGTCCAAATGAACATGACACCATATTCACAGAACGCTCGTTTAGAACGATTAGAAACCATGCCATGCTTTACACTCAATAATCTACGGTTTCTGAAGACAATCTGAGCTGTTTTGCTTTAGCTCTGCATACTGATTTACAACACTACTGTTCAAATACTTGGGGTCAGTATGACTTTTTTTTATATTTTTGAAAAAAAAAACTTCTGTTCAACAAAGATGCATTTATTCTATAAAAAAAAACAGTAAAACTGAAAGTAAAATATAATAATTTCTAACAGATGTTTTTTTATATGAATCTGTGTTAAAGTGTGATGTATTCCTGTGATGTTCAGCATCATTACTCCAGTCTTCAGCGTCACATGATCCTGAAATCATACTAATATTCTATTTTTCTGCTCAAGAAGTCATACATTTTATTGTTCATGATGCTTTGAAGAAAACAAAATTAGGTTTTTGTTTTTATTTAAATAGAACTCGTGTACATATGATAAACTATGTACGTACTTATGATAATCTGTTCGTGGTTGTATCTCTTTATCAGTGCTATTGGATCTCGGCGTTGTGTTCCACACTATCAACCACAACATTCTCTTGAATCAACTACAAAACTTTGTTGGTGTTAGTGGAAGTGTGGAGGTATCAAATCGATCACAAGTGCAGTATGGAGTACCTCAGGGCTCAGTATTAGGGCCGTTACTTTTTACGCTTTACAT
>JAUCNO010000279.1:17264768-17305806 GCA_032353835.1 Enteromius viviparus | reverse complement strand
TTTTTTTTTACAGTCTATGGTAATAACGCATAGCCGGGACTACTTGTGTGTTTAAATCCCTCCGCGCCAACAAAGATTACCGTTTGGCGGCATCTTGTGACAAACACTGGACAACATAAGGTGCAATAAATAACTAAAATACATCTTTTGTTATATATTCATATGTAGATGTTATAAATTGTCTTATGGTTGAATGTTGTGGTACTATATCGTTTCGCGGAAGGATGAAAATGTTTATTTAAAACAAATACGCCAATAAAATGTTTCAAATTCATATTCATGTTCAGTTTCTTTCCTTATGTGGCAAGTAGCTGTGTAATAAGCGGGATAATATACAGGCAGCTGGTAGTTATCGCGAAATAAGTCTCTTCAGCGTGATACGAGATCACACTGTGGGGGCTTATTCCTGCGATAACTACCAGCTGCCTGTACATTATCCCTTACTTACAAGACTGCACATTTATCCGACTGCTTATTTTAACAGTGGTACACGTAGTCATCATATTTTCCCAATTAATAAAATGGAAAAAAAGTGAATTATAACAAAAAGCCATTTTTATTCCCAAAGACAAATGATACAATCATCAGAAATGCTCAAAAATCTCACAATTTTTTTACTGGATTGTTAGTCCCATACAAACAGGTTAAAGTTTCACAAACTTTATGCATGAAACAGGACGAAAGATTGTCGAAACTGAAACATCTGTACAGTATGTGCAAGGAAGTAATGCTCGACACAAATGAGATAATGCGTTCTCCCGTTGTTTACAAACCGATGATTGCGTTCAATCAAAATGATGCATATTTCGATAGCAGGACTTGCAGGGTTTCAAATACGAAACACATTAGTTAACTAAAGCGCAAGAGATGTCTCGGAAGCATTTGGTTTTCTTCATGTGTTAGTTTGACCTTGCGTACTTGCAATGTAAATGAAATTTGCTAATAAGGAGAAGCCCAAAACTCTCTGTATGTAAATGCTTTTTATTATTGTATGGAATAAAGATAAATAGTCTCACGGAAGGAATCTTTGCTATTGACCCATAAAACCGACTCTTGCAAGGGTACTACATATAAAAGGGTCAAAGAAAAACATAGTCCATAGCCCAGAAGCATATAAATATTTGGCCCTGTGACACGTTGGATTAAGACAGACCAATGTTGTTTTTGTGTTATCAGGCATATTGAAGGAATTAAACACGGATTCATACAAAGTTAACAGTGCAGAGGTTCTTTACATTTGCAGTTACCTGCTTGCAGCTTTTTGTAAACATTCTGTAAACATAAACGCTCTCCTCGCTACCAGAAGACACCACGGTAAAAGAAATAAATCAAATAGTGGGGCAGTTAAGAACAGCAGTGTACGTGTAGTTATTGTTACCGGACTCAAAGAAATGCAGTTTAATACTGTACAGAAGAAATGAGCAGGCTTGTTTTCAGCTCAAATGAGTTTGATTTCAAATAGAGATGCAGTTTATTTTGGGTGAGCTTGTTCAGGTTATATTTCATCACACAAAATTAAACATGATATTATATTTTCATGGACCATGTTTGGTATTTGTTCAGAATTTTTTATTTAAGGTGAATGAAAGGTGAATAAAATGCATAATTATTTTTATTAAAAAGCATTTATATGCCAGTAAATTAAATTTAGTTTGTTATTGTGACCAAAATAAAATATTATCATTATTGTATTATTCTCTATTATTTTGAATGAAATTTTTCACATTTAAGTAGGCTACTTTTTCTGTATTGGAGAAAAAAGTATAATAATTCAAATAAAAAAAATTATTAATTAATAATGAATTTTCTTCATGCTAAATGTGACTTCTTGAGTAAAATATAACCCGGACATTGTGTTTTTGTTTTTGCCATTTAGGCTTCATTTCCCTTTAAAAGAAGTGCTTTGTTCTAAACAAAAATAGAAATAAAAAGACATTTGTTTCAGAAGGGCGCTGCCAGCAGCCTATTAACTTACATTTGGACAAACATTTGATCAAGTACCACTTGTTGTCGAATCCAAAAGCATACACATTATTCTTCAAAGATGCCAACCACAAAGTGTAAAGAAAATTGCATTATTACAAATATAATTGTTTCAAAATTGGTAACATATTTGCAGTTCTCTCGTCAGTTATGATTTTATCCCAACTCGACATGGATTGCTGACCAATAAATAAATTCTAGAAATGGAGATGATAAACTTTTCCTCTAAACAACATTTAGGCTACTTAATTTGATTGTCCGTTCAGTAAAATGTCTTGCAGCCCAGAGATTTAACATGCAAGTACTTGATTATATTGTACCTCAAGAACATTAGCACACAGCAAAGAGACATTTCTGAGTTTGATTGTTGTAGTACAGTTTGCATAGTGTTTCACTAGCCTACAAAGTGCAGTTAACCATCCAGTTATAAAACAGAAGGCTGGCGATTGTATTGGTTTCATATCTGCACAAGAGATGGAAACTGGTTGTTGTTTTATTGCAAGTGCATGCGTAAGATTTGATCATGTCTGTATCCGAAGAGGCAAAGGTTTAGGCCACTGCTGCAGGAGTTTGGTCGTTCTTGTAGTCACCGAAAAACATTAAATAAAAAATAAATTAACTAGATAAACATTGGATACCAAAATCAAACAAGTGGAGAGTGTAGCACGTCAACTCTCAGAACATGTCTTTGAACATTTGTTGATTGTTTTTGTTAAAGATGTTGCTTCCTCAGATGTACTCAGTCCATTTCTGGGTGTCTTAATGCTTTATGTGTAACATTTCTGACTGAGAAGTTATTCTGAGAAAAATAAGAAAAATCCACAAACGTTTAATTGTGGATATAGTCTTACAATGAAATGTCCTTCCTTCATTGCTTACAAATCATTGGATTTTCTTTTTGGTTGCTTTACAATAACAATAATAATAATAACAAAACATTTAAATTACAAAACGAGTAAATATTTCATTAAGTTATTAATAGATGTTCCCAAAATAATATTCAAAACTTCTTAAATTTTGTCCCTCTACACGCATTGCATAATTTAAAGTTTATATGGCTTATATTGCTTCTCGGATCAGTACCGTTTGCTACCATTTCATACATAAATTAAAATAATCAGAGGGAATTAGCCAGTACTGTTTCAAATAGCTGACTTCTAGCACGCATAAATAAAAAAAAAAGACAAAAAAAACTGCTTTCAGTGTTAAGAAATGCTAATTTATACCGAGTTAGTATAAAAAATATTCTACGCCAATAGTGTGGATGCATTCCTATTGCAATGAAAGTTTACTAAAGGACAGAAAAAGGAATAGTTCATCTAAAAATATGTTCTGCCATTGTTTACTCTTAAATATAGGTCTGTTCTTTGCACAAAGCTATTGAATGAGCTCAGAAGTCATATGGTCCACTTTGTTGGTGCTTTTTGGAGTTTAAAAGCCTCAAACACCAGGATTTCTGAGCGTGAGAGTATTGTGCAGCATCAGCAATGAGCTAAACATCTCCTTGTTTGGAGCAACATTTCTTATTTTTGGTTGAACTATTCCTTTAAATTCAGTGACTTGCATTATATGTTATGTCACTGATGAAGTGGAATGTCAGATGAATTAGACCAAAGGTGCATTCATATTTAATATTTAGTGCCCCTACAATGGTTTATAAAAGTTTATATTTTGATTTTGGGAGTTCCAAACAACAGGTTGACATCCATGTAAGGTCAAAATAACACTTAAATTTTATTATATGCATTTATTTTTACCTTATTTGTTCAGTGAATAAATGCTTCATTCAGTGATTGATTTTTCCAAAGCTCTCCATTGATTTCATTTAAAGCAGTGTTTGTGAGCTTTTAAAGCTTCAAAAGCGGCACCTAGTGGTGAAGAATGAATTTACATTTTCATTCAGACCAATGCAAAAACACCAACAATATGCTAATGTTGACATCAACATGAAATAGCTTGGGACTTGTTTTAAAAAGTGTTTTAAACAGCAAGTGTTTTTTGACCTTGCATGCATGACAAGCTATATGAAATATGAACCTCTCATAACCTATAATAGGAGCACTTTAAACATTGCTAATATGATCGCACCATAACGCCGTAAATTCATTCCCTGTAAGGGCCATCTGTTTTGTAGAATTAAAAACATCAGTGTAGTTGTAAAAATACACTGCAACCATTCAATATTGTACCAATGAGTACCTATGAGTTTGTGCTTCAGATCTGATGATTCTTTCATGCAATTATCTCTCGCTCTTTGTCTTTAAGGCTAACAGTGCTGTATTGAGGTCTCGTTCGACCAGACCGTCTTAATAGGGTCTCCAGACAGACTCGTCCATCCTGCCGCTGGAGTTGAGAACAGTTGGCGAGCTGCTGTGGCTTCCGTCCGCTTCGCCTCCATCCGTCTGATTGGGCAGGTTAGGGTTGATGAGGGTGCTGCCGGTGGATGCACTAGTGCAAGGTGGCAGCATCCTGGAGGGGGATCGATCTCCGCCCGGCACCATTGAGAACTGGTAGGACCCGGATGAGGCACCGTAGTAGAGGTACGGCGTGCTGCTGGTCTGGAAGGGCCCGCTTTGGTTCTGGGTGGATCCGGGGTACGGTGGAGGCAGGTAGGTGTGGTAGTGGGTGGTGGTGGACATGCCCAGAGACATGCCAGAGGTGACCGGCGTAGGGGTGTACGTGAAGGTCGCCGGATAGTGCATTCTGGGATTGGGGAAGCGGGAATCTGTGAGGGAGGACAGACCAGGAAATTGACGTTCAAACTGCCGTGGGTCAGCTGAGAATGGACTGAGATCCGACGTACCTGGTGAAGAGAAAGTGATATTTAATTCAAGATGGTATTTTTAACGTGTGGGGTCCAAAAGTCTGGGTGCACTCTCAGAAATAAAGGTACAAAACCTGTCACTGGGGCGGTACCTTTTCAAAAAGTACATTTTTGTACCTTTTAGATTTTTGTACCTTTTAGATTTAAATATGTTCACTTTAAGTACTATTATGTACCTTTAAGGTACCAAAATGGACCCTTTAGGTACAAACATGTACCTTTTAAAAAGGTATTTTTGAGAGGGTGCACTACAGTGGAAAAGGCATTTTATGCATGGAGCAAAGACATTAAAGCTGCTCTATGCGATGTTGCAGGATTTTAGCTCAATTTTATTTTTATCTCAAACCGTAAGCATCACCCCTCGTTCGTCTTGCTGTCTGCCCTCTGAATACACCGGGAAAAAATCCACTCTCAGACAACACAGAGGCTGCAATACCAAAAGAAATATTTGGGCACCACAACAAAAACAAACTTCGGCCAAACAACCGGCAAGAACGAGCGTTAAACCCCACCTCTTCTTGCCGATTGGTTGGCCAAAGTTTGTTTTTGTTTGGTGTACGTCCTGCACCCATAGTGTTTTGCAAGATCGCATAGAGCACCTTTAAGAGGTCCGCATCAAAAAAAAGTCACAAAAGTGATTTTGTTTTTATAGAAAGCACATTAAGTGTCAACTTTTAAGGTTTCAAATATGTCTTTGGATTTGGAGAATAAAATATCACTTTTTGTTGGTTGAAATAATCTTACATTGTCATTCAGTGGAACACAATATTTATGTAAATTCCATCAGCATGCTTATTCTGACTTGTACAGGTTAAAATATTTAAAAGAACATATACTAGCATATTACATTTTATTATGTTTTAAATTAGTAGAAATATTTTACTGACAAATGGGCAAAACCTAGAATAGTGGCAAATGTAAAAAAAAAATTAAATAACAAGGTTTTTTAATGTGTCATAAATAGATTTTTGTTGTAAATATGCCTGATAAGATTACACTGAATGGCATTTTTAGTAAATGTCATTTTTTTGGGGTAAATTTAGTAACTCACGGGAAAATAATTGTATATTTATTTTTGGCTACAAAAAACTAGAAATTTTGACTGTTTTATTTATTAGCTCTCCTGTGACACCCTACGTTTATTTGTCCTAGATGCATGCTCTGAATATAAAAATAATGACTTTTGCCTAATTTAAATAATGAGTAGCTTGAGTTTTAAACTTCATTAATTAATAGCTTGAGTTTTAAACTTCATTAATTAATAAAGGAACATTGTTAAATTAGACAGAAGAGGGCGCTGTCAAACTTAATTTGCATACAGCTTAAACTAACTAGCCTGTCAACACAAGACTCCCCTTTAGAACCCGAAAAGAGAAGAACTTTATTGGCATTTCTTTTCCAAATAGTGAAAAATAATAGAAGTAAATATGAAGAGGCTCTTCCAAACAGTTTGATTAGAATGAAAACAGTTTTGTCTTTGTTATTATACGAGTCAGTGTTTGAAAGAAGAAATGAAAGCGACACTTCAAAGTGCAAGAAAACACTTCGTATTGTTGCTCCGTGATCCAGAAGCGCCTGTTCGGACTCCACATGAACAGATTCTCTTTACTAGCTCAGAATTTTAATCAAGGAAACTACAATAAATATTAACCGACCGACAACAGAAACTGGCTCATCTCGCATGTCAGCGGTTTAATTACTCTAGCAAAACATAAACTTGAATTAAATGTTTATTTGCAACCTGAATTACACAATACTCGGGTTCATCCAAGGTCAAGATGAAGACTAATGCTGCAAAAATGTCACCGGGCCGTGAAAGATCAATATGCAAATTAGGTGTCAAAAGGCGCTGATGTGCTACAGAAAGATCTCGCTTCTGGCTGGTTGTTTTTTGAGCGGCGTTTGCGGAAGGTTGTCCGGGGGTTCGTGTGCGAACGCTTTGTGTGCGTTCACGCTTTCATGCACAAACACACGCATCCTCGCATTTATATGAATATCAAAGAGAAATGTCGGAATAAACTGGGAGCGCACATGGAAACGCTTAGAGGAAAAAACAGGATGCATAATGAGCAGTCTCAGATGTGGTGGCATGTCTGCGATTAGCCAAAGAGAAGGGCCGATCTTCTCTCTTAGAACCACAAGATGTTTTTAAATTATAAACCACTAATGGGCTGTGACTCCCAGAACCCCAGGAGAGAGAATCCCAGAGGAACGTCTTATCATCTCCACATCTGTCTATTTTTGCACTCTGTGTTCATCATGATCTGCCGCCTGCTAAATTAAAGGCTATAAACAAACAATCCCAAACGCCTCTCCTCCTTTTCTTTTCTTTTCTTTTCCCCTTTCTTTCACCAAAACAAAAACCTTTCTATTTCCCCTTTCAGGACCTTTTACCATTTTATTTTCTTTACATAAAGTCTTTTCTTCCTTCTCTACTCCCTTTTTCTTTCCCATTCCCTCTTTTTTGTTCACACAAACCCAAACTCTTTTCCTTTCCACTTCTCCTACCTTTTCCATGTACGTTTATTTGCTTCAAATCGATAGACTCTTTTAATTTCTCTGGTTACTACTGACGTACTATTTCCTATTTCCTTTGCCATTACGTTACTTCGACAAAGCAATTTTTTCTCTTTCTGTTTCCATTTTCTGGTCCAATTTCTACAAACAAACCAAAATAATTCCCAATTTAACTAAAACTTTTTTCCTTTCCTGATAATTTCCATTTTTCTTTCCTTTACTTCAGACAAATGAAAACTCCTTTTCCTTTCCATTTCCTTTTCTAACTTTTCCCAGGTTATTTGACCCTTTTCTCGCCTTTACTTCAAACAAACTAAAGTCTCTTCCTTCCCATTTTCCTTTTTAATGGCGTACAGTTTCCCTTTTTCATTGGCATTTCCCCTTTTCTTTACTTTAAGCAAACCAGAATATGTTTCTGTATTTCCTAATTCCCACTTTTCTTTTACTTCTACCTATATTTCAATTCCTTTCCCTTTTTTCTTGACTTCAAATAAACCAAGTATCTTCTCCTTCCCTATTTCTATGTCCATTTCTCCTTTTCTTTCCTTCACTTCAAACACAGTCTCTGATCTAATCACATCTTATCCTTCCTCTCACCCGGCTGCTGAGGTAAAGTACTTCTTCTTTATGTGGATATTTCCCGTCAGTAGCGTGTCGTCCATGAGCACCGCTTTATGACTGACAGTTCGGCAAACTTTACAGAACATGTGTGGCCAATTATGAGCAGATTGTCTCTCCACATTATCAACTCTTGACATTTCAAACCAAACAAAAAAGACACTACAGGGAGACAGTTCAGAAGAGAGGAGACCCAAGTCACATTTCCAAAACAATGACAGAAATTCACATATACAACCTTCAATCAGCATTAAACATCGCTCCTCGCTGCAGACATTCACGAGAATGAACCCATTATGCTATCCGCTCTTGCCAGACCCTTTTTTGGCTAAACTTAATACAACATCAATCACTTTGTATTACAGGGATGATGTGGTCTAGTAGCTGAAGCTCAAGGCTAGAAACCAAGAGGAGCACGATGGCTCAAGCTGTGGCCTGTCATCAGTGTGATCTTGTGACCTTTGACCTCGGGTTACTTTAGGGTTCCCTGCTTACTCTTAGAGCATCAGAAATATTTCCTGAGCAGAAAATCAGCAAATTAAATTGATTTCTGAAGGATCACATGACACTGAAGACTGGAGTAATGATCCTGAAGATTCAGCATTGCATCAGATGTTATTGTTAATTCACAGTATTACTATATTTTACTGTATTTTTGATCAAATAAATGAAGCCTTGATGAGCAAAAGAGACCTCTTTCAAAATCATGGTCTCTCTTTTTGTACGAGTAATCGTTCTGTGCCATTATATATTTATAATTTAAAACATGGTATTTTTTTATGAATACCACATTACAGTAAATATAAAAGTACCGTGTTTTGTGGATACGTACCATTTTTTATTAAGGTATACATAAGGCATTCTGTGTTATTGCATATATCAATGAGTTCACCAAACATGCTTAAACCAGCCTTAAAATCGAAGTACTTCACGGTCCTCCAGTGTCCTGTGATCCCACTCTGATAATTCATCGTAATATTATGCATCTGTGTTGTTATCAGTCACCAGGTCTGTGGCTGAAAGGTGTAACCCGAGCCCAAGCTTGAGAAGAATAGCCACGCAGGCAGCTGCAGAGGGTGAGATGTGTTCAGGACGTGTCTTCTCGAGGCCGAGCCATTCAGCAGCGCTCCGAGGAAGAATAGGGGGCGTTAGGACCAAGAGGTGCGTGTGTCTCTTTGAGGAAAGAACAAAGGCTGACATCCCCAAGATGAAAGCCGGGTGAAATCTAAACTAATCAAACCCAACGAGGCAGCTGGCCGGGGTTCAAAAAGCAGCCACACCAAGAAGTCATTTAAACTTTCACATTCGCTCCAGGCTCAAAGAAAACAGTTAGGGTGGGGAGCCAAGAGAAAGAGAAAAAAAAAGTTCAAAAACCAACCTGGCGGAGAGTCAAACAGGTGTATTAAAGAAAACGTAATCTGGTGCCTGTTTCATTAATAAAGGCACGGTCACAGCAGGCTCTTCCAAGAGCTTTTGGGTAGTTGACGAGAATTGCTTTTGGAAAGCCCATCAAGAACTATTTTTATCTAAAACTATTTCAAACAACATTCTTTTGTAATTATTGTTTATGCAACCGTTATGAACGCATGCAAATTTAAATGCATTTTTGCATGTTTTAAAAATGCATTTGTCACACAAGAGGTCATTTAAAATGATCAAGAATGAATAATGCATAGAAAAAAATAATTATGCATAAAATATATAATAATAATAATGCATAAATGCACAGTGCATGTGTGTATATACATATACACATATAATATATATAAGTTGTGCATGCAACTATGTATTTATTTTCTCTGTAATATACTTTTTTACTATATACTACATTTAGCAAAAATATATATTATTATTATATATTATATATATGATATATTATATTTAAAATATCAATATTTAAAATATATTTGTATTATATATATTATATTAAATTAAATGCTCAATATATATATATATGGAGAAGTGAATTACTATTTGCAATATATTAGAAATTTACAATGCATGATCATTTAAAATAAAAACAAAAATATAATAAAATAATTATATATCTAAATAATATAAAAGAGATAAAGAAATAGTAGTCAGTTACAAAAGTTATGACATGCACTTTCCCAGCATTCAAATAAATTCTATTATAAAATCCAATAGACCTGTTATGTACCAACTACCCGTTTACCTTTTGAGGTCCGTGAGTCAGAAACTCTACTCTGTTTAATTGTTCCTTTTCAAGGCATTTCAAAAGAGAGTTGAGTTCAAAGCCTCCATCGGAGAGGAGATATTCTTTCAAATGCTCTCTATTTTTAAAGGTGCTATTGCTTGGAAGACATTTGCCCACGGGCGACGTAACAAACGCTTACAAAGCAGAAAGTTAACGCTGGGAAAAGGCTTTGATTCGACTTCAACGGGGAAAGAAGCGAATGAGTGTTTGGACAAATGTTCACGGCTAACACGATCAGCTAAGAAAGTAAATACAGACACGCTGAGACACTGCATTTCCCACATTTCTGAAACGAGTGGTTGGCAGAGAAAGCGATATGGGTCAGAGGAGAATTTTATTGCTCAGAGGTTGCTTTTTGTGATTTATGTGGAAAAAAGTCACTTTACTTCTTTAATCCCACATCTGTCTGAAGAAAACGGGATGCTTAATGCATAAACAGTAGGGAGGGGCTTGATTTTATTGATCTGTAATTGATGACAGATGAAAAGTATTGATTTCAGCTTGAATTTAGATATCAGTTTTGACTGGAAAATCATAAAATTACAAAAAAGAAAATATAATAAGCTGTTTTCAGCATTAGTAATAATAAGAACCATTTTTAATAACCGAGTTCTAATAATAATTCATAATTGCAAATGAGCAGCAAATCAGCATTTTATAATAATTTTTGATGCATCATGTGACCCTGAATACTGGAGCGATGATGAAGGAATTTCACAAGAATAAATGATTATCTCTGATCTTGGGAGAACTTGTTGAGAGGCAGATCTGAAGCATTTGTGATAATAGAGCTCTTGTCTGTGGTTTGTGTTTCTGTGAGGTGTTAGCTCACCTGAGAGGCGTCTTGGCACGTCGCTGATGGAGGGCAGGCCCGTGGCACGGGTGGAGGACAGCGGGGTGGTGGAGTGGATGGAGGGAGACGTCATTTGGCTCAGGTAAGGAGTGTAGGGCTGCTCGTAGGACCAGGGCGGAGAGGACTGCGCCTGCCGCGGATCTGAGGGGATGATAAATACAACGACCCCAGTCAACATCTGCAGAACAGCATCCTCAAAGATGTGTTTGGGTGTGATTGTAGCCTCTTCTCTCAGGACCACAGCAGGGCTTTTATAGCTCGGGGATGTTTACGACAGCGACCTCAAAAATGAACGCTATCACACATCACCACAAAATCTTGTGAAAGCTGTCAGGAACATGTTGGGTACGTTAAAAGGAAAAGAGAAAAGCTGTGTTTTGCAGAATTAAATTTAGAATTTTTTGGAAATGAAAAGAAAATATTTGTTATTTTTATAACCATTTTTTTTATAACCATTTTTTACATATATATATATATATATATATATATACACACACACACACACACAATTAAATGACATAATATATATATATATATATATATATATACAGTATATATATTGCTGTTAAATGATTAATTGCATACCAAAAAAGTTTTTGTGTACATTATATATGCATGTGTACTGTAGATTTATAATGTATATTGAATAAGCACATACATTTTGGAAATATTTACTTTTATACATTTTATATTATTCATATTTAATATGTAAACATCTAATTGTTCTTAAATATATATACATGCATGTGTTTGTATTTTAATATACATAATAAATGTACGCAAACATATTATGTAAACAAAAAACTTTTATTATGAATGAAATCAATCGTTTGACAGCACTAAAATAAATAAATAGGATGCATTACATTGAGAGGCTGGTTATGTTTTGCCAAATATTTATGTTTTGCAAATTAAAAGAAAATGAATTCTCTTTTTATTGCATTATGATATCTGATATCTTGTTTAATTGTCATAAAAAATTAAATAAAAGTGAGACAATGCAAAAAAAACCCACAAGGATCCTGAAATAGACTATTATTTTTAGATTTAGAAAAATAGTTTTTGAGATTCACCCTCAGAAGGGTCCTTCCTCGTGAGCCACATTTAAAGACTCGCACACAAAGTGGGTGACCTTTCTTCTTATAACAATATGGAGACCGAGACAAAGCAGACTAGTATAAAAGGCCGTGGTATGTAAATAGCTTAATCACATTTAGAGCCAAGAACGGTTTCCTGTTTGCTTTCTACAGTATTCTAGTAAACACAGCGTCCGCTCTGACAGGAGAGGAACTGGAGATGCTCCAAGAGCATGGCAAACATTATGCAAACTTAAAACTGAGCACATATGAGCCTAAAAAAAAAGCCCACGCTCCAATATGCCAAAAGTGAAGCAGGAACTAATGAAAATATTTGGACAAATGTAATGGAATTAAAGCAATAGCTCACCCAGAAATGAAAATCTGTCATTATTTACTCACTCTCATGTCGTTCCAAACCCGTAAGCTGTTATTTTTTCCGTGGAACAAAAACAAGGAGGAATCTTCATCGGTCTTTGCCAGAACCTGGGGTGCACCATTTTGAATGAGATTTGACGATATTTAGGTCTGTTCCTCTCTTAAACTATCATATGGTTTCTGAAGACCCTCAGAAATAAAGCTACCAAAGCAGTAAAAGGGGCATTTTTTTTGTTTTTTGTGGTACCTTAAAGGTTACTTAAAGTGTACAGTATATATTTTAATCTAATAGGTACCAAAGTGCACCTTTTGGAAACCGCTTTTGTACCTTTATTTCTGAGAGTGTAGAGTCTTTGAAGATGAAGCGAAGCACAACAATGAATAAAAAAACATATTTTGTGTCGCATTACATAAAGAAACTCAGGTATGGATTGAAATGCGGGTGAGTAAACAAACAAGTTTTCATTTTCGGGTGAACTGTCCCTTTAAGGTGATGTAAGCAGCCAATTCCAAACAAAGATAATGTCTCATTCCCGTAAAAGCAGACAAAAGGATTTGTCAGTATTGACACGTCCATCAGTATCTCCTGTTTAAATCAGTTCGAGGTTTTTCTATTTCTTGCATCATTCTCGCCCACTGGCTTTTATCTTCGCAGGTTTATCTTCAGCAAATTAGGCCTCTTAAATAAACCTACCTGTTCTCCAAATGCTGCTGTTTGTACAGTACATAAACCATCTTCCACTAAAGGTCATGGCTGACAGCCAGACAGGCTGAAGTGGTTGCGTAGAAGGGCCGGTTTACCTGAGATCTGAGTTTGCCCCTGCGGATTGAAGGAGTTCGGCGTGGCGTTGAGAGACGGCCGGGGACTCTGGGTTTGCACGGCAACTCTCATGGTGGTCTGTCGTAAACGCTCTAACTCGCTCAGGCGCTCGGAGAACAGCGGCGGTTTAGGGGGGTCTTCCAGTTTCTGTCGGTGTCCTACCGAACAATATATGACAGAAATTGCAGTTAATACACCTACTGCACGATTCTGACCCACTTTAAAGGGATAGTTCACTCAGAAACGAACATTCTGGCATTATTTACACACCCTCGTGTTGCAAACCAGTATGCTTTATCTTTCTGCTGAGAAACTCAAAAAGAGATATTACGCAAAATGTTCAAGCTGCACTTTTTATAGTGAATAGAAAAGAAAAGAAATGCTATTTTTTATCATTTGTTTTTTATATCAAATGCAAATGAACCATATTGATATATATATATTTATAACACTTTAAATGTTAGACAGGTCTATTGCATGGTCTCAGAACCCTGTCACATGGACTATTTTCATGGCACTTTTTGTCAGTGTTTACTTTTGTATGGAAAACATCAGTTTGCAGATTTCTTAAAATGACATTTTGCAAATTTTTAAAGATAAAATAATGAACATTTTGGCATGATTTACACACACTTGTGTTGTTTTTTCCTTTGTTATAGGAAACTAAATACTGTAAATGTTATGCAAAATGTTCAGTCTGCTCTTTCTATACAATGGAAATGGTAAAGATCAGTTTCTAGATTCCCAGAATTTCTTAAAACAACGTTAGTGTGAGTAAATTATGACATAACTGTAATTTTTGTGCATATTTCCCTCTGTGAGGTGTTAGGCAAAATGTTCTAGCTGCTCTTTCTATACATTGAAAGTGAATGGGAAAGTACAGTAGCACTCAAAACAATGTGACAACTTCAATTTCAGGCCAAAATCTATTGTGTTGTTTCAGATCACTTGCAAAACAATCACGTGGAGTATTTTTCATTGTTGCTTCGTCAGAGCAGTTTGTGGAGTTCCCAAAATATCCTGATGACATTATGTTGAATAACCTTTGACAGAAGAGTCATTTACTCTCCTTCTTGTTTCACACCTGTTTGATTGTTCTTTTTTTGGTCATTGCAAAAATGTTCATGCTTCTCTTTTCATGCTGAAGTGATGAGGTGAACAGTGCCAAGCTCAAAAAAAGTTTTTTTCCCCCTTATACTTATTCTTCTTTTATTGACTCTTGTGTGATGCTTTGTGTCAGTGAGGTTTCAGAGCTCAAATAACAACTTTAATCTGATCACAAAGCAATCGTATGACTTCATAACAATTGGTACTTTCAAGGTGTTTTTGTTAACTTTCGGTCACTGTATGGCAAAAGTCAGTTTGTAGATTCCCCAAAATATTCCACAGCAACATTATAATTAATGATGACACTCTTAAAGGGACAGTTCAGCAAATGAAAAACATCCAGGCTTCATCTACATGCCCTCTCCTTGGTTGAAACCGGATCGGTTTGTGAGAGAAACCGACCACAATTAATTAAAATAGTCATTACTCATTGAAGTGTAATGAGATTTGAGATCTACAGCTGAAGGCAAGATTTTACAATTACAGTCTGTTCCACCCAAACAGCTAGGAGACATGAAATACAGCACACAGGTTGTATAAAATAAAATACTTCCCTTAAAACAATTAGACCTCGTTATTTACCAAACAGTGCATCAAAACAAATGAGAAGATCAGTATGTGGGTCAGATGCATCCGCGATCTCCAGGCCTCTGATCGCAGAGATCTCAGTTTTCACAATAGCGACTGGCGCACAAAAGGAGGGGAAGTAAATCGACTTTCTACCTGCCTGTACAGGCCGTTGTTTTACACCGTGGCGTGGGTCCAAAAGAATTCACAGTCAAATTACACAACTGCTTTATTTCCCTATTATTCCTATCATGCTTGAAACTATGTCTGTGAGTCACGACAAAAGCATGACCCGCCAATGTTTATTCATTCATTTTCCATAAAAGAGGACAGGCTCAGTCCTCTATCCTGCAATAAAGAGTACGAGTCACGCCATGCCCCTACATCCACCCCCTTCCCCATCACGTGAAGCACTCTTTCCAGTCCATACGTAACTCAGCATCTCCACCTAAAGAACCTGATTTTATTGGAACAGCACTGTTGTGTCAATACTGCAGAAGAATATGCGTTAAAGAGGGACTTTGAGTCTTTTTTTCCCGTGCTTGTCTGTCTCGCCCCGGTCGGTTGCTCTGAATGGCTGTAAAGTAAATATCACACAGAAGAAAAGAGAAACTCCTGCGAAAGCTTGGCCGCTCTCCAGTGGGTTCGAGCCAGAGCTACCTCCAATCTCGCAAAACCTGATTGTGCTCTGGAGTTCGCTTGAGCAAACACAGCTCCTCATTCACAGACGAATGTCGAGCGCTTTTAGCGTCGAGTAATTCCCTGAAAGTGCTCCCTCTCGTTGTAAGCTATTAAAGAAGCGCAATCAATAGCGCAGCTGCTGAAAAAGGGAACCAGTTTAATTTCGCGCAAGATGAATACGGCCCCTGTGTGAGTGTGTTACGTGAAACGGAATCAGCCAATGTTTTCACCAAATATAATTGGTTGAATGATGCAAATATGGAAGCTTGTTTGCCATTGGATAAAAAAAACAAACAAACTAAAGAAAACTTTGCATCTCACAAACTGACTTCTTTTACAATTCTTGGAAAAAAAAGGCAGAATAGATTTTTATTTTTTCTTAGAATTATAAGTGTGTATATAATGTTATATATATATATTGTAGTTTGATATTGACTTACATAAACTCAGAATTGCAAGATTGCAAAATAAACAAAAAATGAATTACAAAATAAAACTTTGAATTGCAAGATCAAATTTTAAAAATGGGGAAAAAAATAAAATAAATAAATACAATAAAATAAAATATTAACACAATAACCAATATGTGAGATGAAAAGTATAATATAGAGGGGGAAAATGTAAAAACTGTAAGATTTAAAGTCGTAGTTCTGATTTTTTTTCATCAGAATTGTTTAAATGTTACAGTTTTAAACACATCCTATACATTTTAGATCTTAAAGTTTAAATCTTACAGACATTAACCTGTAATTGCAAGAAACGTAAAAATTAAACTGGAAATGGCAAGAAAAAAAAAATCTCATTTGTGTGTTATAAAATTTGTAATTCTGTGCCAGAAACAGGTTTTTATGTATAAAGCAACATTGCTGTAGCTGTCAGTATCTGTGTGGATTACATCATGCAAACCACTGACGTCAAAACATCAATAACACTAAGGTCTTTGTGAGTCTATAAACTCTTTGTATTGCTTTTTAATTGCTCAGGAGACATGAAGGAGATCATTACAGTATCAGCAGATGCTTCTATGGAAAAGCAGACAAATTTAGAAAACAGTTTTCAAACAATAAAAAAATATAAACCCTTTTAAGAGAGAATTTAGATTTCTGAATGATGAGCACTGCTGGATTAAGAAAAAATAGCACTGCTTTTTAAGAAAAAAATAAAAAGTTATTTTTTTAAAAGCAGACTTCAGCAGTTCTGAAACAATGGATGGGAAACAAGCACAGAAATGTGTGGTAACCCTACTATTTCTGTACAATTATGGCATTTAGCAGATGCTTTTCTCTCAGTAGCATTGGATATCATGTTTAGCACTGTCACGTGTGTCTTATGAACATGTTCTGAGCACTGCTTGAGAGGATGGAAGCAAATGACTCTTAGATTTGAAGTCCAAGACTAAATTTCCAGAATGAAAAAAGGGGGATGCGAATGATTCAGCATGAACGAAAGGAAAATCCCTAATGCTCATCCTATGAGACATGCAGAGAGCTCTTACGTTTACATCAGTGCCAAAAACATCTCTCAGTGCTACTCAGATGGACACGTCTCCAATAAAGTAAAAAGATCCTGTTACGGCAAAAAAATTAAAATTTGATTATTAGTTTAAAGGCTGAGGAATAAAACTGTGGGTCTCTACAAAACTTCCTGGCGCAATGCTGGAATGTTGTGGATGGTTGCCAAGGTGGTGTTATGCAGTTGCTAAGGTGTTTGGATTTGGGTTGTAATTTGTTAAAATCTCTTCTGCTCACCAAGGTTGCATTTATTCCATCAAAAATACAATAAAAACAGCAAAATTGTGAAATAGTTTTACAATTTAAAATAGCGGATTTGTATTTGAATAAATGGTAAACTGTAATTTATTCCTGTGACGCAATGCTGATTTTCAGCATCATTACTCCAGTCAGTGTCACACGATCCTTCAGAAATCATTCTAATTTGCTGCTTTATAAATATTTTTAAATATTACTTTAAATTGTTGTTGTTTTGCCCTCCCAAAATGAAAGTTAATTTGTTTTCCTGAGCCAAAAATATCCCACATTTTCCCCTGATTTAGTAAATCTACCCACTGAAAGGTCATTGTCAGGCATATTTACAACAAAACAAATCATAATCTTTGCCCCATGTATGTATTTTGTGCCGGGGATGTTTCTTGTGGAGAAAGAGGTTGGTTTATGTCCTCCAATTGACACTTTTCCCTGTGTTTTCATGCAGAAATGCCTAATGATGGTAAATAATAGGAACGTGTAAACACAGTGTGGCCTGTGTAACCTCCGGCTGCATGTTGCCATCTGATAGTGGCGTGACCCGCTAAAACACCCTGCGCTCGTTAAACACCAGCACGCTTTCAACATCAAATATCAGCCAGAGCCGTCAGAGCGCATCAATCACGCCGCGGCGACACAGGGAATAAAACGCATGGAAGAAGAAAGGGAAACATACATCCGTCTAGATTTCATTTCTTTAATTGCCGTGCCGCGGAGGGCCGACTCCTCTGAAGAGTCAAACAATGGATTATTTCACATGGCAGCTCCCGCGAAATTAGCAAAGGGGGGAAGAAAGCTCTTTAAGGACAGGACGGGGCCGAACGCCCGCTCAGTCTGAGGATCAGAAGTAGACGGAGAGGGGGGAGAGAAATGGAGAAAGCCGACGGCAGCCAAGCAGCGCTGGAGGTCTGCCAGTCTCTTGTGTGGTCCGTGTGTTCAGAGCTTCAGGAAGTCAGCTACGCCAAGAAGGGGCACACATGCTACTAGAGCTTTAGAAATCGATGGGCTGACTGCAACAATCAGACACCATGCGAGCGTATGACTCCAACAAGCAAACTTTTATTTCAGGGCCAACGTGGATTTGTTTGGGGGATGATCTGGGGCCAGACAGACTCGGTGCCGTAGGGTAATTGGCGGCGAACTGACAAAAAAGCCTCTATTTGAAGCGTGTGTGTCTCCAAAACCAAGATGATCCGTGTATTGATCGAGTCTCATTAGTTGCAATGGTCCTTAAAAATCACAGATTTTAGAAGCAGGTCGGATTGCTTCTGTTATGTAGTACTGACACAATTGGGGTTCACGCACAATGGCCCTCTTCTGTTGTTTTAAAAAAATATGTAATATTTAATGCATTCACAAAATGTTTCTGTTTCAGATAAATCTTTAGAACTTTCTATTCATCAAAGAATCCTGAAAAATTAAATGTATCAAACTGTTTTCAACATGAGCAGCGAATCAGAATGATTTCTGAAGGATCATGTGACGCTGAGGACTGGAGCAATGATGCTGAAAATCCAGGTGTGATCACAGGAAGATATTACATCTAACTATATATTCAAAAAGATAGCAGCTATTTTAATTTGTAATAATATTTCACAACTGTATTTTTGATGGAATAAATGCAGCCTTGGTGAGACATTAGTGACTTGTGAAATACTAGTTAATGTTAACGTACTGACTTCGCTGACACAGGATATAACAACTGAGTTTTGTACTTTCGGGGGATTTTTTCTTTCACCGTGTGTCACTTGCTATGTTCCTCTTCAAAAATGGCTTTATGACCAGTGCTAATTGAAATACAATAAGTTTGGATCCAGTATATGGTGGTAATGTAGCTTAATGTGAGATGTGCAAGCATTTATACCCTTAATATTAACACAAGCATGCAGTATTTTCATAATGGCTAAATATCAAGTATTTCACCTGGCCAATACATCTGTGCATTGCTAGTCGTGTAACTGGCTGTTGTTGATAGAAGGCTTCAGGCATCTCTGCCAACAGCAACAATCATGTTTTTCTTTCACGAGGAACGTACGAGCAGATCTTGAGTCGTTAGCTTTATTTTGAACGGCCTGCCTTGGCTTTTGTCTGGAGGCCTGCTGTATGTGTTTTGTGTGCTTTTCTACCTGTCCGTACACGCAGAGCGATGTTCAAAGAGAGAGAGACATCACAGGTTCAAGGCTAATGCTCATTTCAGCATCGAGCAATTAGAGCGGCTCCGCGCAAACCGCAACGTAAACAATCAGACTTCAATAGAAGATTTGATGTGCAACATATTGATTGTCTGAAGCTGTTACGCAAACAATACAGTGAGACGTGTGGTGGCACAACACTGAGGCTGTATTCATTCCTTTAGCCTCTGAAAGCATTCATGCTTCTTTTGAGGATAGGACAACAGGACGTATAAGGAAAATGGGATTATATTTATTAGTCTGAAAATACAAAATGGTGGTATTATTATTTTTAATAAGTAAAATGTGATTTATTATAATTTTTAACATATGAAAACAAATTTAATCTGGTGAAATTCATTTATTTATTGATTGACATTTGAGTAAAAGAAATGGCAAAGCTTGCTTTAAATAAAATTCTAAATTTAATGCAAATTTTATTGCACTTTCAGGTATTATTTTTTAATTGCTTGAGTAACATAATTTAAAAAGAAATGGTAAAATAAGTTTGTTTTGTTTAAACCTTAAAATTGCAAGCAAATTTGGACTTTTTTAGCACTTTAAGCAATTGATTTCAATATTAATGTGGTGTTTTTATTTATTTATTATTTTTGTTTAGTATTTATGTATTAAAAAAGCATTTTTGGTAAGAGTATAATTTTTTATATATAAAGACTAATATTTTTCTGGTGGAAATTTTTTATTATTTTTTTTTTTTATTAATAATATTAATTGAGTAACATTTTGTATAAAAAATGTATTCTCTAACTAAACTTCAAAATTGCATACAAATTTATAATTTCAAATTTATATGAAATATTTTATATCTATTTCTATTTAGTCTTAATTAACAACATTTGTGTAAAAATAAATATATATATATATATATATATATATATAGCACAAGCAGGTGATGATATTAATAATTTGTTTGTTTGTTTTCTAAGTGAAAAACACAATCAGTGCTTTTGTAAAGTGCCTTTTACTCCCAGGGTCCTTTATCCTTGATGTACCCTGCTGTCTCAAACCCAATGAGAAGAAAACAAGAAAGTAAGAGGTCAAATCAAAAAGATGTGTGCAAATTAGATAGTGGTGGAAAAACTCTGCGAGCAGAACATTTACGCCATTTACCGTCCTGCTCTCTCTACAAAACGTGTTTGGCTGAGTTCTGCGTTAGTGAGACAATAGCTCTTTTCCAGCCGTCTTCATGGCAGTCAAAACACAGCGTCACGGATAATCTTGGCAAATACCTTTTTAAAAACAAGCCATGTTTTCCATCTCCCCAATGTGATGTGGCGTTAATTAACAGAGCCAACACAGGCAAAGCAGGAGACTCCTCACAGAGATTTACCTTCATAAGTTCAGACTGTGCTTAAAACTTCTGCTTAAAATGCTTTCTTATGTTTAATCTTACAGCGCTGGAGGAGAAAGATCTACAATACAGGCCAGAAAATACCTTTTCTGAGAAAGAAAATATAATATATATAATTTATCATTTAAATATTTTTGGTCCATCAGGTGAACATCACTTAGTAAAGATAATATGCACCATGTTTGTTGTGGCACACTTATCCACAACAAAATAAAACAATATATATATTTTTTTAATAAATAAAACAAATATTAAGATAAAAACTAATACAAATTATTAATATAATTGGACTATTTTACTTTTTAATGCTATAATACAAATATGAATATTTATACTCTCAAGATACTGAAATAAAATTAATAAAAAATAAACTATAAAGATATGTGTAAAAACTAGTATTTTTTTTTAAAAAAACAACTAGAATTAAAATGGAAATTGCTAAAACCTGAGCAAAGAAAATTAATTTACTTGATTTGTTTGAACATTAAATTATATAAATTAAAATTCACCTAATTATTTAAATAAAAAAAAACATTCTGACATTAAGTAAATTAATATAAAACATTACAACTTAAAACATAATGCAAACAATTGCAAAAAACAAAATGTAAAACACAAAAAATGGCAAACTTCTAAATGAAAATAAATATGGAAAATATAAAAAATATACTAAGTATTAATAAAATTAGCTATATCTCAGTGGATACTAAACAACACTTTAACTTTAGCTCTTTATATTAACGGTTCATAAACCAGCTGATTGAAGCCAACTTCTCGATTACATGTGCTGCTGTATTTAGTGGCATCTGCCTGTTTTTCTACATTTTTCTGATAATGATTTAGTTTTACGTGACATTATAAGAATCAATTGGCATAATTGTATATTGATTTTGTTCTCTTCCCTCTCCCAGGCTTATAGAGACTGTCTTTCACGTGTCGATCCCACCAACAAACTGGCGCTCAGGATCAGATATCACGCAAGAATGGCGCTATTATGATGGAGTGTGAGGAACACTGGCGGTCATGGTGGTAAGAGTAACACAGGCCCTTCTCTGAAACGCCTGAGCAGCTCCTCCCAGTCTATTAGTCCAAATTACTCTTAATAACCACAGCTACACCAGAGCCCTGCGTCTGATCATTCACTACCTACAGCAATAATACTGACGCTTGTCTTCTTGTGTGTCTTGGCTCTCATTGGCTGAAGATAATTGGATCAGTCTCCAGTTGAATCTCATAAGTGATATTTTCTTTACAAACGAGCAGACGTTGCTGGGGAATTTCACGCTAGACAAAATATCTGCCCTTTCTCAATAGTTGAAACAGTTAGGGAATCGTATGGACCACCATAGTAAGAGTCAAAATATACACCCTATGTAGGTTCCTTGAGCAATCTTACTATAGTGACGCTCTGCTACGCAGATTAGAGATACCTAGATGCTTTTCTCCTAAAGTTAGGACTGAGATCTCAATCAGAGTTATTATCATTAACTAAAACTAAAACCATAAAAACACTGTTACTGTTAATGTTATCTAAAATAATATAAAATACACAACCAAACTTATTTTGTTTCAGCTAGTTGCTGAGAAAACATTCTCATAGGCCTAAAAATAGACAAAAAATTAGTAAAAAAAATATAAATTAAATAAAAATGCCAAATACACAACATAATTCAAACTATTAATAAACATAATTAAAACTGGAAGTATAATACTATACTTTACTATAATAATCAATAATAATTTTCTCCAGCTCACATTGAACAAAACAGTGAAATTAAATACAATTTAGAGTTGATAATTATTAATGCTCCCAAAATAACTGAAATAAAATAATATATATATATATTATTTTATTTCAGTATTTTGAAACATTCATTCTCATTCAAAGAAACATTACTTCAGATTAACATTTTCTGAAATATGATGTTAAAAATATACTATTTTTTTTTTATCTTATAACATTTTGTATAAAATAGAACTAATTCAGAGTATTAATAATTAATATTACTATCAATAAACTTAACTAAAATTAGTAAATATAAATATTTGTATATAAAAATATAAATTTATATGTATATAAAAACTAGTAAAAGAATAAAAAAACACAAAAAATAATTATAAAACTAAAATAAAAATGGAAATGATAAAAATCTAAGCTAAATTAACTTATTAATAATAGTTATTAATATTCTCAGTGATACTGAAATAAATTTATGGAATTAATATGGGTGTCAAATAATTAAAATTAACAAAAAATACAACAAAATTACTGAAACATTAAAATATTAAATTATTTAATGCATTAAATATATATATCTCAGTTGTTTCTTGTCTCCAGCTTAAGTGCTAGATATGGTATCTGGTGTCTAGTTGCTTTAAGCTGGTTTGGTTGTTTGTTGCTGGTCTAAGATGGTCTACCAGCTACTAATAAACAACTAGAAACCAACAACCATGTTCCAAAACTACTAATGGAGAGCCAATCCAGTCTCCTGCATCTCAGATGTTTCTCCTATAAACATGACCCATAAATCTACTCTGACATTTCAGAAGATCTTAACAAAGTCTCTCCAGATTGATTCTATACTGCTGCTCTGTGCTTGTACTATACTGTATGTCAACAGTTATCTCACTTGTGCAGGAATTACAGCAGAAGCATGAACATTCGATACATAAACACAGCAGAGAAGTCTAAGACTGTCCTCCGGGAAAGATCTGTGTGACGCTGAAGCTTAATTAAAGGCCTGAATGTCTGTCTGTGTCTCTGAATGCGACGTTTTGTGTTTTTCTCTCTTAAGCGCAGGAGGAATGTGTAAACAGGCAGAGGCAGCTACACGACACACACTCACAGGACGTTGCACAACTCTGAATGCCTCTGAATGTGTCATTTCCTGCTGGCCACCTGCCTTCCACTTACAAACAGCAGCATGTGCATGAGAAATACACTGAGCTGAAACATTATTTGCCTAAAAATACAAGCCATTACATTACATAAAATACCTCAGCAAATGTTCTTATTCTCTGTAAAGTAAAGGTTTTAACATCCATTGCACAAAAGGCTCTTTATCATAAAAAAAAAGGTCATTAGATCTTGAAAATTGGATCTTTTATGAGCTATTCGCCAAATTTTCTTTGGATCCTATTAAAATTAATATCTCTGGTCTTGATTGTAATGTTATTCAAAAGGAAAATAGAGTGGAATTTAAATACTTTTAATAATAACAAAATAACACAAAAATGATCAATGGAAATCAAATTTATTAACCCATGGAGGTCTGGATTTGGAGTCACACTCGAAATTGAAGTGGAAACACACACACTACAGGCTGATCCAACTCTGATGTAATGTAACGTGGCATTGCCGGATGCAGCGAGACATGATGTCTCAGATGTGCTCAATTGGATTCAGGTCTGGGGAATGGGCGGCCAGTCCATAGCATTTATGCCTTCATCTTACAGGAAATGCTGACACACTCCAGCCACATGAGGTCTAGCATTGTCTTGTATTAGGAGGAACTCAAGGCCAAGCGCACCAGCATATGCTCTCACAAGGGGTCTGAGGATCTCATCCTGGTACCGAATGGCAGTCAGGCTGTGCGGCCCTCCAAAGAAATACTGACCACTGCCGTAATGTTGCAGGCAGCAGAACGTTCTCCCCGGCGTCTCCAGACTCTGTCAGGTCTGTCACGTGTGCTCAGGGTGAACCTGCTTTCATCTGTGAAGAGCACAGGGCGCCAGTGGCCAATTTGTCAATCTTGGTGTTCTCTGGCAAATACCAAATGTTCTGCACGGTGTTGGACTGTAAGTCTGTTTCTGACCATTTGAGCAGACACATGCACATTTGTGGCCTGCTGGAAGTCATTTTTTGTTGGGTTGTTGCCCTCCTACAGCCTCCTCCACATCTCCTGATGTACTGGCCTGTCTCCTGGTAGCGCCTCCATGCTCCCAGACACAGTGAACCTCCATCTCATGCTACCACTAGAGTGACCAAAAGTGACCAAAACATCAGCCAGAAAGCAAACTGACCTGTTGTCTGTTCCATTCACACAAGAGCATGTGAACATGATTGTCCATCAGTGTTGCTTCCTAAGTGGGCAGTTTGATTTCACAGAAGTATGATTGACTTGGAGTTACATTGTGTTGTTTAGGTGTTCCCTTTATTTTTTTGAGCAGTGTATAATCAATATGGAAAATTTCTAATTTATAAATATTTTTTATGGGATTTTATTTAATTTATTATTTTTACAGTGCACTATTTTTGCTAATAATTTAATTTAAATATACAAAAGAATATATATATATATATATATATATATATAGCCTATATATAAATTTTATTTTTAAATATTTAGTTATAGTTATTTTATAAAATTAAATTCAACTTAGAAATAATAAATGTTGCTTGGCAACAAACTTTTTTATCTTATACTTTATATCAGCTATTGTTCACATAATGAACGTTATTATCTATACTTATTATTATAAGTAATTATTAACTATACTTTTTATTTGATACTAATTATCGAAATAAAAATTGCCAACTATAAAATTCTAGTCGGCTTAATCAAAACGTTTGTGTTTACACCAACAGAAGCAGTGTTTGGAAGTCATGACTGGTATTTTCCTTGATAAACACTTGCACACAAAGATGAATGAGGGGAGTGAGATGAAAGCCCGTCACATCAGAGATGCCCGAGGGTGCGATTAATCCATAATGAATGAAGATCACACACTGGCATGAAGTGCCTTCGATACGCCGCTGCCAGATGTGTTAATTGAGATGAGGAGGAAGAAAACAAGACGTTAAGAAGCGATATTGTTGGTTTTGCCGCCAGAGAGTTATCTCTGAGGACGAGGCCAGTGGCAACAGCTGTGTGCCAGGCAGGTTGGCATGTGCTTCTTCTGAACGCGCCAGAGCCGGATCTACAGCAGCGCTCATCAGACTCTGTGTCTGCGTATGACTCCATCAGGTAATTAATCACACGGAATGTTGATGTCGCAATGTTGTGGGTGGTAACCGGGGCGTTGCTATAGGGTTGCTAAGGTGTCCTGAGGGATACAGTGTAACAGTCGCAAAAAATTCCATTTGTTTTCTCCATAGTAAAATTAATTTTTAGTGGTAACCCTTTACTCTCATGTTGAATTCACCCTGAAAGGTTTAGAATTTTTGTGCTTTTTGGGACAGATACACTGATACACTGTTACATAAAATGTTGTTAATCTTTGCTTTTTTTAAAGCCATTTTCAGCTATTTTTATTTGTGGGTAAAACTACATTGCCCATGATGCAATGTTTTTAAATTCAACCAATCAGAGAGTAGCAGAGAGCTCTGCTTTTAAATTCCACCAGTCACAAAGTAATGTTGAGCTCTGCTTTTAAATGTTATTTTAATTAGATTACTTCAGTGGAAATACTTCATGGGATCGTAGTTTTTTGCCCCTCATTAAAGCTATTATGTTTGAAGTCTTGTGCTGTGATTTTTTGTTCGATTTTCAAATGTTATTTTGAGTAAAATCTAAGTTTGTGGTGCTGCGATTCGCCTCATAGCTAGTTCATTTAGTTCCTGGCTTATAATGCTTTAACAAAAAGTCCTTTTGGTCCAACACCATGTAAAAAGTGGGCGGGCACATGAACACGTTGCTACTGTGGTTGCTCACCCACTCAAGTCAGTTTTATGATATTTTTGTCTCTCTTTAAAAGGTAATGGAGTTTAAATCATTTAGAAACACATGCTAACAGCAGATTTAAAGCCTGCTGTCATATCACGAATTCTTTTGAGTAATTTCACCACCGAAAGCAAAGCGGTTTGCATAAAACGTAAGTGTAAGAAACATCTGCCAGTCACCGTTAACGGCTGACAGAATGCGATGTACTTTCATTAGATTATCCCGTCTTGTGAAGAACTTTGGCCGTAATGTCAGACTTTAATGTAAACACGCACTAAAGAAAGTAAAGCACGGCGTGTTCCTGGTTCTATTCTCTGCCACATGAAAGTAATTCATGACAGCTTGTGTGTATTTACTGGTCCTGGGGCTCAGTGTGAAAACTCAAATTTGGCAGCGTCTTCTAACAGTTTTTTTCAGGTAGTGAGAGCAACTGAGCAGTTAAAGCAAACGGCACACACAGCTCACAAGTCCAGACATCAACTCAGATGAAGCGGCTTTTTCATAATTGAAGGATAACTGGAGCTTTTTGCCAGATCAGGTTCCTCTGAGAGAGAAAACACTGGGCTGTTTCTCCTTCCCGTGACACGTCTCTGTTCAGTGTATCGGGATAACTTTAAAGCGTTTCTTTTTTTTTGTCTGAGAAATGTCTCAATGGTTTCTTATAAATCTAGCTGATCGCATAATGACCCAATATTGATGTACAAAATGGATTTTGTCTGGAAATACATCCTGGCCTTCTTTGTAACCCAACCATAGCATGGATTATGCCTTCAATGCATCATATATAGCACTAAGAGCATGGCTGTGCTCACAATAGTGTGCTTGCATACTTGTCTTAATGTGTACAGTATGTGAAATGGTATGCTGGGAATGGAATAATTCTATGCAGCATATATTATATATTGTGAAAGCCATTTCCAGATCAGAATAAATAAATTACACATATATCTAAATATATTATGTATATCTTATTTATTTAGCACAATTGTAATAAACAACATTTTATTTAGCATTTTAATTCATATTGCTTAATTTTTTGAGTTTATATGCTATGCAACGTAAACAGGATTTAGGCTGCGCTCCTGGCGGGTTATGATTGGTTTGAAATGGCGAGGTCACATCTGATTGGTTAAAGAGCGCGACTGACGTGGAAAAAGAATAGTACTGTATTTTGCAAAAAAGTGTAGAAAATAATTACGATTCACACACGAATGATGACCACAGCCACACACACACACACATGTATAAATATAAATAAAATAACATATCGAGGAAAAAACATGTAACATGGGCGGAACTAACACATTTAATTTAAAGCCCTCTCTCCTGGCTTTTGCAGCCTTTGCTGTGTTTCCCTGTGTCTTTATTAAAGCTACCCTGTAATAAAAGCTCTTGCTCCGCTTGAGGAAAAAATTGAGCTTGCTCTTTTGTCATTTCTTCAACCAATCAAAGGGGTTGTGATCAGTGTTTCTACTATCGACACCTTTTAAACCAACCAAATAATCCTAGACAACTCAATCCAGCTATACTAATCATCATCAACAGGTGTGCTCGAAGAACCAAGTTAGCCACATCGTAATTAGCACGATGATCTCATCTTAGATGTATCAGTTCATTTCAGGTGTATCAAGCGACGTACGAAGAATGGACCCCTGCATTTACTATGTCTCAAAGTTTTATTTTATTATTATTATTATTATTTAATTTTATCCAAAAGTGGAAATAGGCTTTCATACAAAATACATTTTGGGGAAAAAAGTGCTGTAGAAACCATTTTTAAAACAATAGACCGTATGCTGTACGCAATTATTCTATTGAGAAGACTCAGAGGTCAGAGGTCGAGGGGTTTGTACGGGCGCTCGCTCTTAAGAGCACGTTGACAGACAGACACAAGAGGCCAATACAGTAAACATTTTCACAAGTATTCGCCTCTCTCCGAACATGCCTGCTGCTCCTAAAAGGCCGTCATTGTGCATTGAGGCGTGCTGAATCCAGTATTAAACAGTACCGTAACACAATCCATGCATCGGCCCGTGCCGCATCATTCATCTGCTTTTGCGTGCGCTAGTCATGTGACGTGTGATATTTGGGCTGGTACTCACTTCGCGGCTCTCGAGGTCCGTCCACTGTGACCTTTATGGCTCGGTGGTAAGTGGCCACTTGCGGTGGGTTCGTGAATACCGTGATTGTCAGCGTGAAGCTCTTTCCTGCAAAACACAAAAAGGTTCAAACCCGATTAATCTGCTGGACAATGTGGGGCATTCATCGCCACGCGTCATTTGCATTTCTCCGCTGGTGACGGTGGGATTTTAACTGCGGGGAACCCGGCCAAATGAAAAGGCC
Source organism: Enteromius viviparus (assembly GCA_032353835.1). Taxonomy (NCBI): domain Eukaryota; kingdom Metazoa; phylum Chordata; class Actinopteri; order Cypriniformes; family Cyprinidae; genus Enteromius; species Enteromius viviparus. Next base: position 17,276,852 of record JAUCNO010000279.1, on the reverse strand, counting down.
TGGGCACAACAAACAAGAATGGGATTGGTTTGGAGAGTGACCCTTGCTGACCATTGCATTTATCAGTTGTCGGACATGACAAATCAGAAATGCATAAAAAAAAGACAGTGTTAGAATTCACATAGCATTCATCCGAGTGGAATGAACTGTGCTCATGCAACTGTAGCACTGTATTATTTATTTAGATGATTATTAGAAAAATGTGTATAAAATGCAAAATCTATATTTTTACGTTTTGAATATATATATATATATATATGTATAATTATTAATATTTAAATATGCTATAATACATTTAAATGTATTATTGAAAAAGTTATTAATATTTAATTTGGTTGATTTGTTTAATTATGAAATATTTTTATTTATAAGTACTATCAAATAAAGTCATGTGAATATGTATGTATATATATAAACCTCAAACACACCTAAACACAAACTTAAAGATATTAAAGATTAATAAACTAAATTATATTTTATATTATATATATATAATATTTTAAATTAATTGTTTAACTTCTTGTGTTAATGTGTAATTATTTTTATATAATAATAATACTATTTAAAAAAATGTTTTGTTTGTACAGTATGTTTATTAGATATTTTCCTGCAAAAAAATAATACTTTTTTTTTCTTTTGATACAAAATAATACAAACACTGCTCATTTGTTAGCATTGCTTCTCATGCACTCCCATTTGGGTTTCCTTTTTAAAACAGCCAAGAATGCTCATCTACAGCAGTGCCGTTATTAGTACTTATTCTTAAATGTGTAATCATAAAAGAGTTGGTTGTGAAGGTGGGGTCAATGATTATGTGACCTTTTACTGATCAACATTTCCATTTTTCAGATGAAATGTTCATAGATGTGTGATCTTGCCGCGTTTAAAAAAGTTATTAGCAATTAACTATTAACACAAGATATTGTTGCTCTAAAGAGGTGATGCTTTCCGTCAGTAGTGCACAGGAAATACTAAGATACTTCTAATGAGGCAAACTTAGCAGTAATGTGCAAAGCATGCTGTGAAGTCAGGCATGACACACTCTCAGAGCCGCGATCTGCAGTAAGACAGGAAGAAGTGGGTGGAAAGGACTGACACAATACGGCCGGCAGCTGCATTTGGCTCAGACTTCTTACTGTAGATTGTGCATCAGGCTGAACCTCTTCAAAACTGGGATTAATGGAGTAACCCTTGGAATGAAGAGAGCTTTCAAACAAATATAATGTCACAAGACCATTGTTTGAGTTTTATGCTTCATTAGCGTTCATTGAGATTGACTGGTTTTGAGTATGGAGCTCATGTAGTCAAACAGAATTGGTGTAGGATTTACTTTGAAACTAAAGTATGTTGTAAAACCTTCTCTAATATCAAATACAACTTTGAAAAATCATACAAGCTTTCGACTAGGACCACTTAACAACCAATGAATAACTCAACATATAATTTAATAGAATATGCATGGATGCATTTGCCATATACATGTATTTTATAGAGTTCAGTATTGACAGCAATATAGAATTATAGAATCACCAACATTGTTGTAAAGTGAATGTTACACAATAATTCTTGCTCAAGTAATTACTCATCCAAACATTAATTACACAACATATTTTCTCATCACACTCAAACATGTTTAGATAATGTTTCCCATTAAGTTATAAAAAGGTTGTTTCGGAATGTTCTCTGAACGCTCGGAATGTCCAGTTTTTAGAATGTTTTTTAAAAAAAAATTCTTGTTGTGAACATTAAGGAAACATTCCATTTGATTGTTCTGCTTATAGTAATGTTACTGTCCAATATGTTCTCTGAACCAAACTAGTAACATTTAAACAGTGTTAGACAAATGTCCAACAAAACTGGTTTAAGAAAAAGCATTCATTAATGATGTATAAATAATGTTTTGAGAGCTCAATTAAAAACCAGACAACTTTGAACAAACATTCTATTAACGGTACTGGAAGAAAGAACCTAGCCAGAAGTTCCTGTTGGTTGGAGTATAATTCGTATTCGATTAAACACCATTTCATAGAATAAACATGCAAGCATTTCCCATATATACCTGCATTTTCTGCCAGTTTTTGATTCGCTGACATTCTTATGTTACAGAATACGCCTCACTGAAGTCATTAGTCTTCCGATTATCAATTAAATATATACTTCGTTAAATAATATTTTAGAGAAGAAAAAGTCATGCATTTCTCACACACGTATTTTAATATTTAATACACGTGTAATATTGTCTGATTTGCTCATACTCCAGTTAACCTTATGCAATAAGTCTTGAAAAATTACTCAACATAAATTGAGCATAACTAATTAAACGGGTCATGCATTTCTCATATGTTGCAGCATTTTTGATTTACAGATATTTTTAACTTTAGAAAGCAAGGTCTTGCTATTACTCTTTTTTTTTTTTAACTGTGATTGAACATCTAATTAATTAAACTGCATATATAGTTGAATAAATAGTCATGCATTACTCATCTGTCATAACAAGTCATGTTATGCTAAATTAATCACTTTATTAATTGAATATGTAATTTATTAAATACAATTTTGAAGAAGAAAAAGTATTGTCTTGAACTGCACTCAAAAATGACTATTTCTAACATTAACGGAATATATTAATTAAATAAGCAAAACTAATTGTATTGAACAAACAGTCATCCATTTCCCATATGCATGCTTTTTCTAGGTTTGCTGATATTTTCGTGCATGTTATGCAACAGGTCTTGCTAAAGTAATGCTTTTTTCTTTTTCTCCCACAGGAATCTGCCCATGAGCCCCCAAAAGCACGTTCGCAGACACACCCGAGCCCGTCCGGTGCTGATTCCAAACACACAGAGCGTCTAACCAACCCTGGCATCTGCCATCCATCCAACGCTTGCTGTCCAGCTGCTAAAAATATCCCAAATGCTGGTTCATTCGGAAGGGTTTTTCTGTTCGAAATGATTTCCTAAACAGAACAAGACAGATGTGTCTCGAGAAAGGCATAAAGTCCCGGTCAACAACAAACATCCCGCCCTGTCCTTACCCAACCAGCATCTCCAAATCCATTCATAAACAAGGGCGCAGTACTTCTGAAAACACAAAAGGGTTTCTGCATAAATCAAGTGTTTCGTCTCAGGACACGCAGTTGCTTTCAGTAACTCGAGGCGGCTTATTTTTTCTGATGTCATTTGTTTGATTGTGGTCGATCTTATTCTAATCTTCCACATCGCGCCTCGTATCGTTTTCCATATTTAATTTCCTTATGCTGCGCTATCTCCTCCCTGACTTCCTCTTCCAGATCCCGTGTCATAGATAGAAGAAACTTAAGCCTGCGAAGGTGTGGGTCTCCATGCGGGCCAAGGCCCTGTTGACTGTGACAGCTGTGAAGAGATAACACGGATGCACACTGATAGCGTGTTGAGGGTGTGTGAGGACATGCATTGCTGCAGGAATGCGCTGAGAGCAGCCGACCGTCTGCACAGCCACGTCCACTCCGACTGATGACCCACAGGCCAGCAGATAAACCCGCTGGTCTAAGAAGTTGCTGAGACTGATTTATAGAGCAGATTATTGGCATATTCAGGTCCAAATGGCTTTTTTTCCCCATAATTATTCAAAAATCTATCAGCAGCCTTGTCCATGGATGATAAAACGTTTATTTTTCAAATCAATTTTTGTGCATTTAGTTTAATTAAATTATTTATTGTGTAAAGTGGTGGGTTAACGGATTTAATTTTTCTTTTTGCTGGCCAAAGCTCAGAACAATATCTACAAAACAGGATAGCTGATGAGCAATATAATATAATATATATATATACGTTTTAAATGTTATATATTAAAGTAAAATAAATGTATCTCCATCTGAATATAGATAATTTATAATATATATGTGAAATAAAAATACAAAAAATAGCCTTTTTTGTGTTTTTGATAACACGTTTACAAAAACTTGTGTTATATGCATATTTATTATCTATATATAAATACATCCACATGCATGCATATATTAATGAAAAATGCTATGCTTATATATTAAATATATTTATACTGTAACATAAATTATATGAATATAAATAGTTTTTTAAAATATATACTGTATGTGTGTGTCTTTAAATATACAGATATATATATATATATAAAAGTTGATGTTTATCACGTTCTTTATACTGTATCAGCCATCGAGAAGCCCATATAGGTGGAGCGCACTTCCCCAAACACCTGGAGCTGCTGTGAGTGTTTTGAGTGAGTAGTTTGTGGGCGCCATGCAAGGGATTCCCTGCTGCACACGTCCGTGCCTCTCTTTAAGTGCCCGTGTGGATTATAAGGGCAAGTCTAGACCGCACGCTCGAGTTTACGCAGCCTCCAGCGGCAGACAGACCTCTCTTCTGATCTCACTGTCTGTCCCAGACGCTTCAAAGACCTGCGCCCTCAATGCCTTCTTCCGACAGGATCACAAGAGCGGGATTTTGTCTTTGACAATAATTGCAAGCATATCAAAAGCAGCATTCATCCACACATAAGCAGTCTGTGAGCACTTTGAGCCTGCGTTCACGACTTAAAAACTTCTTTTCGGGGGGGTGCACAGGGTGGATGTATCAGTAAAGTATTAAATAGGAAAGGCCAGTGAATGCAAGAAAAGTCTTGTTTCACTTTTTTTAAGCTCCGGGAATACTTAAACGACGCTGTTTTTTTGGAAAGCACTTTTTTCCCCTTAACATGGAAGCACTTGAATTGGAAAATAATAATGTCTTTCTGTGATTCTCATCCAATCTAGCTAGTGAGGAATCCTGGACAGTGTCCTGTTGTGTTCATGTAAAACATGCAATGCATAATTTGTATTTTAAAGGCTACACAGAAGCCTCATCTTAAATCATAATCGATCCATTTTATCAGACTGTGTTTCAGTCCATTTGGGTTGTGCACCGCATGCAGAATTTTTATTTCCAACAAGTCATTTATCGTAGACGAAACATCTTACATGATTGTACCCTTTTTTATGATTAAGCCAAAGCAAACGGAACGGCCAGCGAAGAATAAATAGAATTAAAGTGGAAGCACCAACCTCTTCCACTCCTGCCAACAAATCTCAGGTCGTTGAAACGCGCCACCTGATTCTTCATGACAGCTGAGGCGTTTCGCAGCTCTGCCGAGTAGTTCTCGTCATTTCCTGCCATCACTGTCACCACCGTCCCGTCAGTAACGTCTCCCAGAGCAACAACCTGAACAGAAACGGACACACTGTGTCATTCACCCTGCATTTCACTGTGTATTCACAGACTGATGATACAGGCCTGTGATACTGATTAGAAGTGACTTTATAAAGCTAGACCGCTGACCTCATGGGGTTAATAACGCAATAAATCAATTAACATCTTTTAGAAACAAAAGCTGGATTATTAATAAATGTGACCTTTTGAATTGTGCATTCAGCTTAAATTGCTGGTTATGTCAGTATACCTCAAATACTTTAACATAACTGATTCGGCAAAAATAAATAAATAAAAATTATTAAACAGAAAAATAAATACTATAAAAAATGTTAAAATTAATATATTGTAAGAAACATTCTAGTTTTATTGAAATGTAAGCGTCATGGAATTTAAAATACATTTTTAAAAACATTTTGTTGTTTAAAAAAAAAATATATAGATGCTTTTTTTTTCAATCTGAAGGCTATTTCTTGCCTTTTTTTCTTTTTTGAAATTTGAATGTTGCTATAAAATGCAAATAATGCAGCAGATAAGTCTTCCTTGATAAAGGTAGTAAAAAATAGCATTTAATTGCATGGAGTGTCTGGATGTTTAGTGTGAGCAGGGGGCCTGGTTCAGCTTCACAAGCTCAAATAAATGAACAAAAGTATGTTTACAGAACAAGCCCGAGTAAAACGCTTCCTGTTACTGATACTTTACATGCAGTCTGTTTATATGAAATACTCTTTGGTGAAAGTATTAATAGTTGTGTGTAATTTAGGCCGTGTGATTAAACATGCATGTGTTTGTATCTATGAATAGCTTCAAATCTCTCAGATTTCACTCCTCTCTCTCCAGTACCGCAGGCTTCATCATTTTAAATATCAATAACTCCCATAAAAACACTTGATCTGAACATGTGATAATAAATAAACTACTGTCATTAATATTAAAGCACATGGAAAACGTGGAAAAAGAAACTAAACACTATGGCAACACTTTAGAACAAGGAACAAGGATTCATTATTGACTAAAATTTTCATTTAAAATATTTCCCTCAATAAATCCCAATTTGCTGCTTATTAGTTAGTGTTGTTAAGTTTAGGCAGAATAAGGCTTAAGTAGCACTAATAAATGGCTAATATTCTTTTAATATGCAAGCTACTAAGCAACTAGTTAAGAGATCCTAAAATTAGCGAAACGATAAATAATTTAATATATGAGAAAAAGCTGCACAGGTATTTTGCTTTAAAGTGTTAAAAAAAGTTATTTTAAAAAATTGCATCGATATGAGATCTCTGTATAACCTTTCATAAGTTTAACTTTAAATAAGTAGCTAATACAAATGATCGCGTTTTATTTCCTACTCATATTGAAGTGTGTTTCTGTGCATTGTTCTGTGCTTTTAATGCTGTCTGGATCTTGGCCAGATCTTGTAAAAGAGATTTAAATCTGAATGGGACCAGTACTGGCTCATAAAAAAAACATAATAATTATCTACGAATGTAAAAAAAGCACTGATCCATTAAAATATTAATGTCGAACTGAACAGGACGCTAGTTAAGGCTCATGCAAATAACTGGAAATCTGTCACATAAAGTTTAACCCCACGGTCTGTTAAGCTTCATCTGATGTTCGTAAAGCAACACTTTTCTTAATAAAGCGTGTTTCTGACCTTGAACGCCACCGGGAGAGTTTTGTTGCACCTCCAGTGAGACGGCAGCACCGAGCACAGAAAGTTGGGGCTGTCCGTGCGCACGAGCTCGGCGGGGTGGTCCGCGATGATCTCCACCATCGTCCGGTTGTCGTGCTGCCGGAGTCTCGGCACCGCGGCGTTCTGCTCCTGCTGCGCATCGCTCATCTTCCCCGCCACCGGCTGAAGGCTGCTGGACGGCGGACTGAACCTGCGGCTGGTGCTCGGATCTACCGGAATGCGCATCACAACAATGTCAGCAAAGGTAAGGGCACTTCACAGCGGCACCAAAGTCAGCGTTTACGATTCAGACTAGCTGTAAAGTCAGTCAGGCGCTTTCCAGTAAGCGAAAAAGTTGGATAAGATCGGTTCCCCTCAGGCTTTTACGCGCGTAATCTACAGGTGAATCGCGTGGAAAGAAACGCGCGGGAGCTCCCGGTTACGCTCTGAAGAAACACCGACATAATTTACGAGGCGATTTTGCTTCTCCTTTGCTGTAACAAACGTCAAAATCCGGAATAAAAGCGAGGGCGCTTCGCATTACGCGCAGCGCTCGCTCGGAGAGAGTTCGCTTCCACGCGCTTCTCAAAAAGCGCCGCCGTAGAAGAAGTTAAAAAGAAAGTTAAGAGGTTTGCAAAAGTCTTTAAAACCTTTCTTTCTCCGTGTAGAGTATTTGTGAAGGGTTAAAAAGGTGATTCCAAAGGTTGTGGTTAGAAAGATGAAGGCGCTGGAAAGCCGCAGTGTTTTGTCTCGTTGTGTGGTTTGTCTTAGGAGGCAGGGACTTGGGTGAGCTCAGGTTTTTTGTGGTTTATATATATATGCAGAAGCAGGAGGATTATTATGCTGATGAGTCTTGAGCACGTCATGTCTCCAAGCACCATTTCATGGCATCAAAATAAATGAGCAGTTCGGTGGTTTGATATCGGTTTTTTCTCCTCTTACCAGAGCAATACAAAAAATACTACACAAAGACAATATACAGCAGCACTGTTGTGATTTAAAGATGTTTCAAGTTCAGTAAGTGTGTAAAAGACAAATTTAATAAATATATATTTTAAGCAAGTTATTTACCAGTTTAAGGATTATTATGGTACGTGACTGTTCGCTAATCCATAAAGGCTCATAAAGACACATAAACACAACTCATTCGAGCCAGACAGAAGGCAAACAAGCACAGAAGAGAAGTGACTCATTTCCTATTTCTAAAGACAGATAAAGAGCCTGGGCTAAAGTTAATATTATACAAGATCAGTCAACAACAACAACAACATAATTAAGCCACGATAACAACACTCATGTAGGCTATATGATACTAAATTATGAATAGCGATCAAATAAATAAAAAATATTAATAGCCTACAAAGTAGCTACAAAATAAGTTATTCATATTTTCTAGTGATTTTTCTTTTTGAAAATGTACTACGCAATTAAGTTATGTTCATATTTTTATATGTTTTATATTGTTTTAAATTTTTTTAAATATGTCTAAAGCGTATGAATCTGAAAAGCTCTTTTGGTGGCGCTCTTTAACGCTCAAATTCGTCTTTTATTATGCGACGAGGGTAAACGCAGAACTACAGCAAGGCTCGCTTGCCACCGCCGGCTATAGCGTTATATAACCCTTAAGAACTCCATTACCCATAATCCCTGGCAGACCTGCGTGACGCCAAATAGACACGCGCTGACCAGTGTGTTTACATCAGAGACAAGTGCCTTGCAGTTTGAAAGAGCACATGTGGATGGATTGAATAATTCATAACGTAAGTTAAACATGTTTAGTTGTTTAAAAACGTGTGAGTTTATAATTCAGCTCGGGCCAGTTGTTTATTTAGTCGGAAGTCAAGCGAAACGGTTCTGTTTGTTCGGTGCGAGTCACTGTTTATGTTTATATTTCATAAAGTGTGGTATAAACAGTTTTACAAACACCATTACGCCTTTATAGTGGTATTGTGAAATACTTTTCAAATTTGGATGCTTTGAAATAAAGTTGTTAGTTTTAGTAAATAGCTTTTTGACATAAATAACAGTATGCTAAGCCGAATTCTTATTAAGTAACGTTAACAGTTAACGTATGCTAATAGATTTAGCTAAATCACGATTAGATGGGAAAATAATAGTTTTCTTATTCTAATGTGCCGTGTGGCTGCGTTAGCTGAGGTTTCATGCTCTATTCTTTCTCCACAGTCAATTCTGTGTTTTATTCTGGAAAAAAAGTTGGAAAAAATCACATCCCCAATCTTGTGTCTAGCCTGACTTTCCCCCATGTGTATTGTTTGTAAAACCTTGGCTGTTTAAAAGACTGTAGGAAGAGTGATGTCAGCACTCGACATGAAGTCTGACTCTGTGGAAACTTCCACACACACACACACACAGATGATGGAGATCTGAACGTGTGAGCCATTTCTCCTCCTGCTTCCTGTCCAAGTACACGTCCAAGAGCCTTTAATCTACACGTTTCGGTGTGAGAGAAATGGATTTCGCATGATTGCAGGTCCTGTGCAGACGCAGGCAGGCTCTGCTGCTGTGTGTGGCGAGGATGTAGGAGGGAAATAAAACATCCAATGGCTCTGAATCGCATTTGCCACTTCATTAGGGCCTCGAGAAAGACGCGCTATTAAGTTACATTTCCTTCTTCGATGACTCCGAGCGCCAAATATGTTTCTGATTTTCCCCCAGTTATGATGATGGTCTGTAAATTTATGAGACAGCTGAGTTGGGGTAATTGTAATTAATGAAAAATATAGTCGAATATATATTGAAACAGCATGTGGCGGAAGGTTGGAGTTGGATGTCTTGGATGAAGAAGAAATAAATATGTTGGAGGTCTTTGAATGCTGATATTTGTGGGCTGTAGTAAAAGCGTCCTTCCCCAAATCATTTTATGTCACCGAGATTCATCCGTATTTACACGCTGTAGGACTACTGCTCTTGGCAAAATCGTCGAAAACACAAATCTCGTGCCCGCGACTAAATGAGTAAATTAACTAGGCGTCTGTAGAAACGACAAGAAAGACGTGGAAGCTACATAAAAGTCCTGACTATTTAATTACACAGAGGAAAATGCAATAAATAGAATGGCTCCCTTTTCTGTTCTTTCAAAGCCTTTTGCATGTTGAAGTAATCTTGATTCATTTGCCACATCTGAATTCATTTTGCCCAGTATGGCGACCATCTGCCTTCACCAAAGCTTTATCTTTCATCCAACAGAGGGGGCGAAAACAGAAGGAAATTTTACGCCGGGATGTGTTTATTGAAGAAAAGGGCCCTGCTTTTGCTTTGGTGACACTTTGGAACATTTAGTTTCATGTCGCTCCGAGACAGAATTAAGATTTATATTGGCTCTGATTAAAGGAGAGCTTTGCTGAAAAATGACAATTCGGCCTTCGTTTATTGACCTTCATGTCGTTCCAAACCCGAATGCTGTTGTTGTTCTTGTGGGACGCGAAATAAGAAATTCTGAAAAATATCCTGAGTGCTCTTTGAAGCCATTCGGGATGCATGATGTCAAACTCCAAAATGATTAAAGTCAGTCTGTATGATTTGTGCTCTATTTTGAGTTTTCTGAAGCCTTACGACAAGACTAAAATCTTTCCATTGCCTTAGCTCTGAAATCTCCCTATTCAAACAGGAGCTTCGATGAGATTTAAAAGCTGTATTTTTTTGTGAATTGTGCAGAAATTATATATACACTGCAATATATGCTGCAAATAAATGTTATTATTATCATTGGTAAATTGTTTACTCAATTTGTACTGAAAAAATGTTTTATATAAAAATTATATATATATTTATTATTATTATTATTATTACATTATTATTTTAGATAACAATAGAATATATTTTATACATTACTTATTATACATTTATAATTTTTTTATATTCTCTGTATTGATTATTTTACAAAATTATTATATTATGTTATTATTATATTAATAATAATATTATATTTATAGTTTTGCATATGTTGTATATTATACATAAACTGTATAATCAGTTAACACTTGGAATTTGCAAAATATAAATATTTGATGTTATTTATTTTTGTAAATTTTAAGTGTATATACTTTATGCACAATTTATACAGAAATTTCATAAAATTGTCATTTATTTTGTGAATAATGAGTAAGTCGTACACTCAATTTAGATTGAAAGTATAAATTGATTAATTATAATTGAATATTATATATGTTATTTATACAAAAAATGTGCAAAATTCTGAGATTTATTATTACTATTGTTTTATATACTCAATTTATACTGACAAATATAAATATTATTGTAATCTTTTCATACTATTTATACTATGACTAGGCTAAAAGCTTTGTGCTTATTCAAACTGGTTTGACAGTGATTTTGTTTAATTGAATGTAAAGCTGAATGAGATCTACCGTTGAGGTTTAATCTGTGAATAACGGCTTAAACGGCAGAAGTGTGTAAGACTACAGAGGTTGTTCGGTATTAAGTCTCATCTACGTGAGAAAAGGGCCGTCCTCCGGTGAGATTTGATAGTCTGATGCCGTAGGAAGACTGTGGTTTCTGAGTCACTCATGCCAGCTTCAGGTTCAAACAGACCAAGGGTTCGTTCAAATAAAGCTGCTGGTCCGTGACGACTCACCTGCCTGCCGTGATTCCAAATGGAAATCTCTGCACACATTTGAATTCGGCAGGCTCCATTTCTGGGCTTGTGTCAGCATCCTGTTAATTTGTTTTCTTTGCACTGGAGGAAGTCTAACTGAAAACTGTGCAGATAGCTGTGTGATGAATGTTAACTGCTCGACAACATGCTCGCATAATTCAGATTAAGTCAGATACTCATCATTAGCAAATAATAATGGACTAATATCTAAAAGATAGATATGTTGAGCCTCATAATGCCAGTGTGTCAACTGATTAATCAACCTGGCCTCCCATATTTCTGCAAAAATAAAGCATGTTTTGGTTTTCAGATATTATTATCACTTTGCATTTCATCACAATGAAAATGAGCAAAGTATTTATTTAATAGTATTATTATAATATATAATATTATATAATTATAATATTATAATATATAATTATTTGTTATTAAATTATTATATCATTTTATATTCTATTATTCTCTATTATTAAATATTAGTAATATAAAACATTTATACAGTTTGTGTATTATTTGCAATTTTTATATATATATATATATATATATATACATAATGTATGTAAGTTAATTTATAA